>DWEE01004029.1:0-10008 GCA_018245755.1 Parelbella macleannani
GTTGGTAGTATTGAAGCGTCTCGATTAGACCAACCAATCACACAAAGTTTCAATTTTGAATTTTGTTCTCGGTGGGTGGAGATTTTGTCCCGCCGCCATATTGTGTTCGGCTGTGAGTGCTGGAAGTGAAATATATTATTATTACGGTGTAAATTCTTTGTCCTTATTGTTCGGATTGAAAATTCATAAGGTAAGCTCTAAATCAATCTTTGTTTTTGTCATAATATTTATCTTTATTTTCATTTTTACTTGCTTATCATAATTTTAATATGGGTGTTCACCGGCTTCGGCAAACAATTGCATTAAAATTAACTTAAACTTCATTATAGTTGTATTCTATTGTGGACTTTTATAATCACGCAGTCTAACCCAATCGATTACTTATTTCATTTAATTTATAACGAATCTGCAAATTTAATATACGTACGGTTTGAACTTTTACAAATTGTCGGTGTAACGTGTTTCTATGATGTATTTTTTTATTATCATAAACCGAAAATAAGTTAATTTAAATGCTTCGTAGTGAGTTCAGATCGCAACTTTTACTTTTATTCAAGCGTAATTCCAATTCCGGGAAATCCAGTCCCTGCGTACTTCTGACTATTGAGCGATGATTCATCGCTGCAAAGTCAACCGGTGAGAGAGCTATGCAACAAAGGTTTGTGTGCTGCGCTCACCGTGGTAAATTTGTATGAAAAAAGTGAATTTATTTTAGGCTAAACCGTCTTTGTTTCCTAGGATCGGTTATTGATTTTCGTCCTGTGCACGTGTCTGGTTCGGTGTCTGTACGTCGCGTGAAAGTAAACCCGCAGAAGTACAACGAAAAGACTGGAATCGTGACTTAAAACAACGCCCTTGCACCACTTAATTAACAGTAGAGTCACTTTTGTTGCTTAATAGTTGTATCAAGACAGCGAAGTACACTTAAGTCATATTTAGATAGACAAATTGATTGCTTTAACTATGTATATACATTTATAGGCTTGCTATTAGCCTTATTAAACGTACAGCCATAAATATAAGACGATTGTAGATAATAATAATCATGACTAACACAATAAATGTATCAAGTGACATAATTAAATATTTAATTGTACATAATTATTTACACAATACACCCACATCGTTATTTGGGTAATTTTCCTTCTTTTAGTAAAGGAATATATCAGATGTTTGTTAGTAGTTACATGAATAATTACTTTTCACATTGTTGCAATTTGACCGTACAATGCATATAATTAAAAATATTTCTTTATATTAAATATATAGCTATCAAACATTAAGCTGTACTGTTACAAAATATTACTCATACTTCTTTAACATATTTTACTTAGAGTATATTTTTCTTTATTATATTCTATAGGCTATGATCCAAAGAGGTTAAATATCTAACTGTAATCTGAAGTAAAATCGTTGATATATTTTTTATCAATGCTAATATTTTTTTTTAGTTACAGAGGTTACTTAATATTTTAATGTTTAGTTTAAGGAAATTTAGTTTTTTAGGCAACAGATGTAGTTCGATATTTATGAGTTTAATAACCATCATTTTTATGTAATTATAAATATATATTCATATTTATTGTATGCTATTTTGACATTGAACAACAAAAAACCTTTATATGTGAACAGATGATGACCTTGCAGTGCTTTTGATCAAAGTAATTCTTTAATTTTACATCACAAATAGTACTTGTGTATAATTTCAGAAAATGTGTGATTCCATATTACAACATATGAATAATGATCTCATTAATCAGTTTTCTATCACCTATGCACCTTCTGTTACTTCATTACTGGGTTAATTATCTCTCTGATAACAAAATTCTTATAATGTCATTAGGTTTTTATCAAACCATAGTAAATGGTTTGTTTCTAATATTAGCTACTCAATATTTGTTAGAAAGTCATTTCAGAAATGTTATATTGTAAATGTATGTTTCTTTTATCTTCATCAAATGAAATATTTTAATCAATTTCTTTCTATCATGGATCCTGATGATCTATATTGAAAATGCATTCATACTCTACACAATATATAGACTTCACTTTCTTCTAGCATACAGATATTATAACCACCGTTAGCACCCTTTGAAAACCTCTGAGGTAGTACAGAATTGCAATCTTTCAACCAACGTTCTGAATATATTGTATAAGTTTTCAAACATTGGTGATTTCAAATGTTAGAGTTCAATTGAAACATTGCCTACAGGTATATAACATTTAAAGGAAATGTACAAGTAAATATTTTTATATGCAACAGACTCACTCCCCATTTAGTGGGATATAGAAACTATCTGATGAAGAGTGTGAGTACCACTCCCCTCTGGCTACCTTTTTGGGAATATACAGGTGTGATGTTATTATACACTGATATCTTATTTCACACTGGCCACTACATAATTCTGAAAACATTTCATTTCTGAATCACAGAAAGAAAATTGATGTTTGTTGGTCGGGCTGTGAACTCTGTGCCATTTTATAAACTAATTTAGATTCTACACCGATTTTATTTTAAAAATATAAAAATAATCAGACTCGACCTTTCAAGACTTGAGTATTTCTGTACAGTCATATATATTACTTAAAATATATGTACAATAATGTGAATGACACATGTTCCTTAAATACCTTTTCTTCATGTTCTTTCCGCAAATCGTCTTTCTGTTATTAGTAGTTTAAATAAAACTATTCTAATACAGTTTTGTCACCTATCTATTCAAACAAAATGCACGTTTTTGTTAGAATTAGAAAAAAAAAACGAATCTGAAACATCTGCGCGTGTGTGTATCCAATAAATTTTGCTGTTCAACTTTCGACGCTTCTATTAAGATTATCGAAAGATAATATCGAGTTGTTGGAAAGAAAAGTCATAAGTATATTTTTTTTTGTATGAACAGTGTAGCCAGAAAAAAATACTAATAATTTTTAATGTAGTAACAAGTATTTTTTTTATAATATCCGCGGGTAACGAAGTCACGTATCGTATTTGTTTGTGTAAGGGAAAACTTAATCTCACCAGAGGCGGTACACCGTCGTAGGCACAATAGATCAGTGGCTTGAGTTTTTATCGAGTGAAAAAATATTTTTTTTACTAAATAACTGAAGTTGAGATGAGGTTTATTTCGTACATGTAAACGTGCAAAATGAAAACTATAATAGACCACTTGTAAGCTTTTTAGCATTGTCACAAGTGGAGCTATAATTTATATCATAGCAAGTATGTTACGATATGCTACAATATATTTTCTATAGTAATGTTCTATAGACCTCGCAAGTAGCTATATGTATCGTTGTCAAAACATTTGAACAGATATAGCAGGACATATACTCGCCTATGTAATGTCCGCACAGAAATTACATTAATAGTTTGTTATAATATTAATAGCGCAGTATATAAATATATATTATCGCTCCATCTGTGTTCAGCTTTATTCGTGTCTTCATTCCCCGTGCTGGTCTCGTTAATTCATTTCCAATTTTAACGATCAAAGTGAATTATAACCAAAATTGAGCGTGATCGAGTTTGCGTCTGTTGAACATTCGAAAATTAAATTTTGGTATTGGATTTTTATTGAGGTAGTGTGAAATTATTTAATAGCTGATTGCGGAGCTTCCGTTTACCGTTATATTTGAATATACACATCCTTAAATCTTTTATTTGAATTAACAGTGCGTATGTCTGGTTAAATATGAAAATCCGTTAACAAATATGTAAAGTATTTATGATACCAGTATTGGTTTGGCTTCCATTGTCCATATCACATACACATATATAACAATAACAAGGTTGTAATTGTATCAATTGTGTGGGGTTGTTGTTGGTATATTTTTCCGATTGGTGTTTGAAGGCTCAGATGTCTGGTGCTGCATTACCTGCGGTTTGAACCCGCAACCGTGTGATATCGATTTTCCACGGACCGCATAAGTATCTTGGCTGCGTGTACGTGTATGTATGTAATCTAATGTACAGCGATGTCTTATTTTCGTCCATTTACGTCTGTATGTATGTTCAACACGCGCGATTAAACTATGTTTTGCATTAATTTGAATTTGTTATCTGTTTTATTCAAAAAGTAATTGGAGGAGTATCCTTGAAGTGTTATTGTAGTTCCAAATTACAATTCTTAATACACAACAAGAATTAAAATTTCGAACAATTTAGGTACAAAAACCATATGACTAATACGACAGAATGAAAATGTTAAGTATTTAAGTACAAAATTTGCTTTTTGTTTTCAGATAAAAGAATACGTTTATTTCTCATACTAGTACGATAATTAACAGTTAATGGTCAAGTTTTTTATTTATGTTAACTATATTACATCGTTGTTTACCGGACCGTGGCGTAGTAATAGTGAAATGAGTTCAGCGTAGCTTCACACAGTGAAACAAACACGGCCTTGAGGGTTGTCTTCTTGAGAACTTAAACCATCTACAGCCATGGTATGATACACACCTATTACATTACCACTTGAAAGGTTTGACTGACCTTGATCAAATATCCAAGGTCACCTCTACTGTACACGGGAGACGTAGTACCAACGCTTCAAGTTTCATTGTATTTTCGTCGGCGATAAGCGCGCTTCGATTGCTAGTGCCTAAAAAATGATAGTGGGGGAACGGAGGAGGTCATTCGCCCTACAGCGTGTATCAATTGGAAATAACTTGGTATGATGGATGACGAGCGTCGGGCCGCGAACGCTCGTTTAACCGTCGGATGTAACACATGGGCATATTTAAAATTGGAACGTGAAAATTATGTGTTACAAACAAAGGTTGCGCACGTTTCGAAGTAACGTTTTAAATATCTTATTCTTATAATTAGTCGAGAGAGAATCATTTGCAGGCTTTGTGTTTGACCATGCGCTCGCATTGACCCCGTGTCGTTTTCTCTGTTTGTTTGTCTGTAACGCGCATTGTGTGCAGTGTGCGGAGATAAGGCCGGTTGGTATGACTAATGACGCTGCTGTTTATGTTGTATCGCTATAATCAGCAGTAGGCATGTTATGTCGGGGCATTCAGGAAGTGAAACTACACATTTGATAATTATTTACGAGATTTTTAATGAATGTTTTGATTTTCGTATCATCTTGGATACGCTGTTAGTGCGAGCGCGGATCTACATTAAAGGTTACATTACAGACGGAACTGTAATATATATTAATACACTGAGCTATAAATATATTATAGCAAAGTACTACAGATGGGAACGATACTATAAATAGTATCGTTTCCATCTGTACATATTCATGTATGTATCTTTGCGGTCATTACTTGCACTATATATCTGGCTATATTTGTACACGTAATATTTTGGGAATGAGATATATATTATAGCAACGCGTGCAGTCATTCGATCGTGACTATAGAAACTATACTTTAATATAACGTAATATGTCCCGCTATAGTATATATTACAGCTCCGTCAGTGACGACCTTTATTAGGATTTCAAACATCGCATGTACAGTCGCTCGAAGTTAGTGTTCGCGCATTAAAAAACGAGTTCCGCCGCTAGAACCATTTGACTTGCTGCATGAAACCAGTCTTATCTCGGGCTCCGCGTCTACACTAGCGAAAGTCTATTCAAAATTCGAAATATATGCATCGGCTCGGCGCTCATTCGCCTTGTTGGCCATAGTTTTAATCGCGCGCTTTATATTACAAAGTGTTTATGTAACAAGCAACGATCAGATAACGAATACAATACTACTATTAGGCACAATGTATTGAGTCGCCGACGATTTATATTTAATTTTTCCGTCTTAATCGTCCGTTACGGAAATACGCTCGGTGAGGAGGAAGCGTGGGCATGTCTGGCGTGTATGAAACTATGACCCGAATAGAAACATGCAATAATGCTGCACCGTCAATGCGGTGCGTGTGTGCGCCACTATTTCCGTCGTTAACTTTTATTTCGGGCCCGTTCCCAACACACTGACCCACTGACGCGTGGTATATTTAGTCGCTGCCTGCCCTTTTCTATACCTGCCACGTCTATTTCCATCGCGCGAGACGGTCATTAGCATACCGAGATGAATGCATACATTATTTATGTACTAATATCATGATAATCGAAGTCTGTTTGAATGACCTCTCATTTAAGTTTATTAATCATAGTATATGGCATAACATAAATAGCTCTTTGTTTCTATGTTTTCGGATGAATTGTTTAATTGCAAGAATTTGATATCCTAGTTCAATACGTATTTAATGGCTGGCGTGTCGGTTCGGCGACAGGACAGCAGCGAGCATGGGTGCTAAGCAGAGCAAGCGCTCGGTGGACATCAGCGGCAAGGAGGCGGAGGGCGCGGGCGAGGTGGCGGCGGCGGGCGCCGGCGGCGAGGGCCGCGTGGAGCCGCTGGCGGACGCCGACGCGCTCAAGCCGCAGCTCAACGGCGACGCGCACGTCCACGAGCCGGCGGTGAGCGACGCCACCACTCGCACCTCATCCGCCCGTTCGATGCGCCACGCCGCGCCATTGTTCCCTACTTGACTCCGCTTCGACGAATGCTTTTGTGCCGCGCCCGGATGTTATACATAAATTATAATCGAGTCATGATTGTAGCCGGCTCTCGGGGGACGGAACCCGTATGATATTCCGTAACGTTGCTCTATTAAACTAAAATGTGGGTGAATACGGCTTTGAATTATGACCGACAGTCGTTCATAACGTAATTCATTGTGGGTCAATTAAATGTATTGTCCCTGCTGCAATGAAATAGCTTGTTCACGTTGTTATTATTATTACTTTACCGAACACAAAACGGATAATTATTACACTGATTTTAAACAGTTTATTACAATATTATGTATTAATTGCAGGACAAAGAAAAACAAGTCGAAAGTGGAGCTACAGAAAACGAAAAAGACGCCAATTCTGAAAAGGAGGGAAAGGAGCAGGAGGAGAGCGAGAAAGAGAAAGAAGAAGCGCCTGTGACGAATGGAGACAGCGACCAGAAGGGTGAAAATGGCGACACGTCTCCCACCGCGGAGGATAGCAAGAAACCCAAAAAAGAAAAGGTAATCTTTTAAAAGAGAACCAACTATATCTACACTCTCAGTAACTACTCTGTACATGTAGTATATATTCTGTATTTTTTTTAATAAGTGGAGTATAACGCTGCATAACTAAACATTTAGATTTGTAACATTCCAATAGAAAAATGGTTTTTAGACTAACATGAGTACATAACTATTTGAATAAAAATCGCCGTCACTTACTACGCGTATTGTGCGACATAAGATGTTTTTGTAGTTCACTTTACTCCAGAACTTTTTCTAATCGATGCCCCTCGATGTGACGTCACTAACTCGATGTGGCCGTCTTTTATGCATGTGTGTGCGCACTTTGATGTATTTTAACCCCCGCGCATGTCACGAACAGGTTAAGAAGAAATGGTCGCTCAGGTCGATCAGTTTCAGTAGAAAGGACAAACCCAAACAGGAGAAGAAACAAAAAGACGACGAACCCAAAACGAACGGGGAGCCCGAGAAAGTGCCCGAGGAGGTAAGTGGCATACATCTTTCGAAGCGGAATTTCGCTCAAAACATCAATTTGCAAGCAAAAACTTGACGTACAATTTTTTTGTTTTCAATCCGCGCATCACTACACCCGGCGAGAGTACTACACTTTTTGGGATTTATTGTGATGGAATGAGTAGGCAAATCTCGAAATCGCCGTAAGAGCGATAACTTTCTAGTTTTCTCCCCCGCTAGGCTTATTCGTATTCGATGGACGCTGTTAGAGTGCACAATGTAGCAGACATTCGCGCAAATCCTCGCCGCTGCGCGTACTCGTTCGAGGCATCCATTACCGAGCTGGCGTTGACCCACTTTCGTTCGGTTCAGCGTGTGCCTTATGAACGACACTATCTCGAAGTAGACCTCCTCCTAATTTCCAAATGGTTTTCAACCGCGAACCTATTAGTCGACCTCGTTGTACTAATTTCTGATCAATTTTTTTTCTTCGTCGTGAAATCGATAATCACGTACCGTGAGGTTTTACCTCATTGATCACCGTTATGTTCTTTTTGTGGAGAGTCTCCTCATCAAGGGACCTCCGAAAAAATCGATTGACGATAAGGACGATTTGAATTGAGGTTGATAAATAAAATCAATCTGCCAATCCGCACTTGGCCAGCGTGGTAGACTACGGGTTGTAACATTTCTCATTTTAGACACCCATATCGATGGTAAATCGATGGTAATCGAACGATGATAATCATGATTAAGATTATGAAGTAATCAATATAAGGGCGAGTCGACTAATTGTAGTGCAACAAATGTTTTTACAACGATTGATCGAAATAGATCCGCAACGATTTAATGTCCGAAACAGCCTTGCGGCGCGGTGCCAGCGATTTCTATGACAAGAAACTGTTGCGGCGCAGTGCATTGCTCCCGAACCGCGTACAACAATGCGCATTATAATTCAAAGCGGGGCTCCGCCCGCGCGCCGCCGCTCGCCACCGGCCGCGCTCATCCACACCCTGGCCATTGATGACTTGCACCACGACGCGCCCTCACTGCAGCCGCTAGCGGCAATCGCGGATTAACCTTTTTTACTTTATTTCATTTATGTACACGAAGAAGGTGGACGTGAACGGGTGTACAAGGGCGCTACGAATTCCATTTGATGACAAATCCATCATTACCTGTAAACCATCAATCTTCTAAGAATGCTATCTCAATGCTATGATGTAGGAATAGAACGGTAAATTTTACCCAAAATAATTTTTCCTATTTGATTTCTATTAATAGTAATGAGGAATGTAATTCCATTGCAGACAACAAAGATCCAATTCTGTTTGTATACACGTTTTTACTTAAGACTGATGTCCGTTGCAAGGTAATTTAGGATAATACAGACACACAAAACATCAAAATTAAAATGATATCAAAATTACAATCAAATTGGTAACAAATACACATTGAAATTAGAAAAATGGCAATAAGATAATAAAACAAATAAGCATTAGATTTGTCAATACAAGGCATGATTAACAAGGAAGTGATAAGCGCAGTGACGAATACTAGAGCACAAAGACAAATGAAAATAATCATCAGTTGATGATTAATAATACTATAATGGCAAGCTAAGCGGATAGATGTTATATCAAACTAATATCGTTTATAAATATTTCACATCGCAGACACCGTCACGTTATAGCATATATTTTTTGTTTGAAAGTTTGTATTTACCCGTAAATAATTTGTGTAACAGCCCTGCTCAATGTAATCATTGGAAAAATGCTACCGAAATTCTAACATTTGTGCCCAAAACTAGACATTTATTTTAACTAATAGAGCCAAAAAAATATCGACTTTGGTTTGATCAACGGTGTATAATTAAAACTGCACATTCCTGGGGAACCAGGCACTTAACCTGTATAGGATGGAGAGTATGATGGAAAGGAAAACATACGTTAATATTGAACACTGATTATACGTTACATTAGCGTTAAGTAACCGCCGCTCGGGCTCGGAAGCGCTCAATAACGTATTGCCGAAAAATTACGTTTCACTTGCGGTTACAATTTTTTTTACATCGAGTGAATTATAGAGATATTTTTAGCTGTGCGATGGTATACAAATTGAGCAGAAATTGTAACGCCGGGGTCAAAGACTTCTCTATTAGACGAATATGTAACGCGAGCTATACCAAAACTGTGTTCCTCGTTCAGGGCTGTCAGCCGTTCAATAACGTAATTTCCAAAAAGTTTTAGGTGATAAATAAAATTATTCTTTGGTTGCTTGCCCCATGGAACGTGGAAGATTATTTTCTTGATATATTCAGTGTGCTGTTTTACAATAGGCAGTAGCCGCACATTGATTGATGAATTTATATATTTACCAATTCATCAATCCAATGACTTGTTGCTCCGAAGCAATTTTAACTTATGTTCCATATCTTTAGGGTTGGGTGTTGTTGGTTTTTTTTCTGTTTTATACGAGTACGTAACATCACGCCTGTAATCTCCGAAGGGATAGGTAGAGGAGTGTAG
>DWEE01004030.1:0-10008 GCA_018245755.1 Parelbella macleannani
GTTTAGGTATATTTTGGCGAGCGGCCATGTTGGCTGCGTTCACGACCATCTGTGTTGACACGGTCTGTATATTTAAATACGTGATATTTTCAATAGTTATACATAAAACAACGCTATAAAATGTATACAGTACATTGATATTAGTATTTTATATAAATAAAACGTACAACATAAGTTAATCTATGTAACATGGTGTAAAATTCAAGTTTCAAGAAGTACTTATAATCGTATTTGTATTAAATTCACTTGTTATAAATATATGCTTATTTTTTAAATATTGCCACTGTAATTCATTATTGTTTGCGCTGTAATATTGATATTTAATAAACTAGCGATTACTTGCGGACTTACATCAGAAGTTTCGACTAGGTTAATCTTAGTTCACGTTTAAATGGATTTTTTGTTCACGCCTTCGAAGGGGTTTGATAAATGTTACCTAGCGATAATAACAGAGACACACTGTTTAATCTGCCCTTTCAAACGTTGGTAAACTTTCGCTACTACTGGTTACCTGTACAAGAACCGACCGCATTGGCGTTGTTAAACTTGACCGTTTGCAATCTGCTACTGCGTCAATGGTACTGACGCTTCATTTGTGCTAGAAAAACAATGAATAATATACATTTCTCGCATAAAATTGCCGACTACTTCACTTACATCGGCGTTGTTCCGATAGTTCCGTGGTAAACGATTCGGAAATCGAAAAGAAGATCTTCAACGGAAATTAGGATTTCTCCATGGACTTCCCAAAAAGATATGTCAATGAAACAGAAGCTACCAAAGAATACAATCAAAATATTATATTGTGCGTATTAATATTTTTTGCAGCTAATATTTTATAATATTTTTCAATAGGCTCACCACCTATTCCATGGGACTTAAACGTAACTTGTGAAACGTGGGAGTGTACTACACTCCTCTGCCTACCTATTCGGGGATTACAGGCGTGATATTACGTAATATTTTTTACGTGTAAGCTTATAAGAGAATATATTGTTTTCGTAAGCGAGCCACCTCAAGTCGTTACCAATCCGCTGTGTGAGGAATACATGAATACTTTGTCTCTTTTTAATATCCTGAGTAATCTCTCCTTTTACCCTTATCTATGTATATAATAAACGCAACAGCTGTGCCTGCTACCCTCTTTGATTACTCAGTATTAATCATACACCTTACTTCCTCATGAAACCATATACTTTAATTATAGTTAAATATCAAATGAAATATTATAGACTGGCGTGTGTATATCAATTAATTAAACAGCCAAATAGCAAAGTTTGTATTCCGGACTTTATTGTACATGGACCTAAATGTTTAGAAACATCAGTATATTGGTTTGTAAGTTTATACTAAGAGCTTGAGAAAGTCTGCGGCCCTTCCTGAGGGTCAATATAGATTTTAAACACTGTATAGACCATATGCCATCAACTAGTGTGTGCCTAAGCTACGCTTCTATTGTTATAAAAAATCTCCGAATACAAAATGCATTACAGAATTCCATCTGAACGTTTAAAGCTTCGTATTTTTTGACTTTTCCGATATCCCAAGCTTTACGGTTCGTCAGCAATCAGCAGAGCGTCCTATCCCTGCCAGAAGAGAAAAGTAGTCGATAAGATTGATTCAAGTGATTGAGAGTATTTCTTAAATCAGTTTCTAAACGAAGATCTAATGTGTACGTAACATATCTAAAAACGAAACATGATAGATGCACATATACATACTTATCTCAAATAGTGATCATGACCTCGTTAAGTCACGTTTTCGTTAATCACAAAAATAAATATTTACGTTTACGAAGCATGAGACACGAGCGTTACATCAGCGTCCTCCAATAGCCATTAGTTACTAAATATGTATATTCATAGCCATTTCTTGACGCGCATAAATATATTTACGTTAGTAAATAAATCTGACTGCCTCGTTGGTTGAGCGGTTGCAAGCGCGACTGCCGATCGAGAGGTCCAGGTTTCAAATCCCAGTCGGGTACTATAGGATTTTTCTAATTTAGAATTTCTAGTAGTGACTCGGAGTCTGGATCAGTGTCCGGTGTATGGTTATAGGCTCACCACCTATTCCTTGGGACTTTAACGTAACTGTAATAAAATATAAATATATAATATCTCGATATTCCATTAGTCTATTAAAAATAAATAGCGAATATTAAAAACATTTAAAAGCCACTTCTTTCCATTGAACAAATGTGATAAGACGACATTGATGGAGTATTTTTAGGTCAGATCCCTTACGACCTTACGTCAGGTCCCCTTATTGCCATAATCAAATTCTAAATAAAACACTCGAGCAATTGGTCAAGTAGGTAATAGATTTACTAGATGTATACGATTATTGTGCGTAATGGTATCGTTACAGGTGAATGCATTTATCATTCAGAATATACGACAGTCACGACTTAATGGATACTAGACGTTTAAATCTAAGTACAAGATTTTATTAGTTGTGTTAATAATACTACTACTAATATTACTGAAATTTTATCTATGGTTTCTAAGCGTGTCATCTTACTTTAAATGTAATAATGTTTATTAAAAAAGTGTTATTTGATATATTCACATTTTCAATCAATCCATGAATAATTATGTAAGTAATCCATTATCCAACCATGGAAGGTATGTAGACTATTTTTAGGTTTCAATTCTTATCAAATGCTTACAAAAAATACTCAACGTACTCGACTAAGACTTTGTTATCAGTCGGCAAACGAAACTATGTAATGCAACTCCACGATAACCCGTTTGAGCGACCTTGGCTTTTGTATGATATTCCGAGGCTTATAATGCATAATTTAGTTAGAATTTGACTCTCCCCCGTTTTGAGAGCGAGCTCGTTGTTCGTGCGAAATTTTTTAACGAAAAACAAAGAATAACACGGCAAGCCGGATTTCAGTTTGAGTTCCAAACATTTTTTGGGAACGTGAAGAGAGAAAAAGAAACATCCATGTTCAGCTGACAAGTCTCTAAAGCAATTAAGTTTTCAACTAACTATTAACAGACAGGTTTTTTTCAGGTGAAATGATAAGTAACGGATTTCGTGAAACAAATAGTTCCGTGTGAAATTTGAATTAGCATTGATTAAATTTTAATATCGTTAATTAATCCGGTTGGCTATTAAATACAACTTGAATGGAAGTGTGCAATTAATGCGCAAAGAGAATCTCATTTGCACATTAATTATGATCCGGGCAAATACGGGCCCGCCTTTTTGGTATTGCCATTAAAATTTGGCGGAAACGGAAATATTAATTGTTAAAGCGTAATTTTTAATGTCGGCTTAATGGTCTCTGGAGTTTCAAATTCTATTGTGAACGATTATTTATTTAGTGGTTTTAGTCCATCGCCGTCGGTTGTATGTATAATAATAATTTGCAACTCGATACTATTGTTCAATTTGTGATAACTTATATGAGAATTATATTATGTTTTCACTCAACATTTTATATAAATATTGGAAAGTAAAAATATAAACAAATAAAATTTGTGAAATAGGTACTTTCTTTCGTGGTGCAGCCGTCATCGGACTTATTTCATGTTATTATGCATTTCGTAATACAATTTTAAATAAATTGTACAGTAACTTCTAACAATGCTATTGTAATAAACCATCCGATTATACACAGCATCGGTATTGTTATGAAAAATAACAATAACTCCGCGAGCAATATCATTCTGGAATTTTTCAACAATAGAGTTGTATATTTGTAAAAGGTTTTCAAATTCTGTCTCTGCGGTTCATTTGAGTGTGAATACAAATTAACGATGACGATGAAACAAATTGCAGGTTGTGTTTAAAATTATAAGCATTTTTTTTATATACGAGTAAATAATTTTATCCCGCGATAAATAAGTCACGGCATAAATTATGGGTAATAAAACTATATGTAATCATAAATTAAAAAATATATAATTTATTACCATGCTACATTTTTAATTATTATACCCCTTATTTTTATCGCACGTGCTGGTTTTCCGCTCAAAGGTTCTTGTGGTACACGCTTAAACCTTACGAGAA
Organism: Parelbella macleannani; assembly: GCA_018245755.1. Classification (NCBI taxonomy): domain Eukaryota; kingdom Metazoa; phylum Arthropoda; class Insecta; order Lepidoptera; family Hesperiidae; genus Parelbella; species Parelbella macleannani. Next base: position 4,027 of record DWEE01004030.1, read on the forward strand.
AAAGATCAGTTTAAATTCATTCAGTAGTTTGTCTATGATGTCCTACAAAAAAATTCTACTTTGGATACAATCGAAAATAATATAACGCATTAGATATTTGGTAGACCATTTAAAACAGGCAGATTACTTAAGCTGTGGCATGGGCCTAGTTACACTGGCGACTTATATATAAATCGAAATATAGTCTGTTCTACATATTTATCCCTACATTCAGGGAAATTCGAAGAAAAATCAAACATAAAACCAGTCATCTTCCGCTCTCGTTCTATGTTCACGACACCCTTTGTAATGAGGCCGCACATTTGGAGGCTTCGATACGTGTTCTCGCCTTCGACAGCGGAGATTGACATCATACAAATGATTTCGAATAGTTCGATCACTTATTATAAAACATGGCGAGCGACATAGTAATGCTTTATTGAGTTGTAAACGACTTATGATTGTTTCGTATTGCATGCTCCAGCAATGTAGTGATTCTCAGTATTTCCTTCAATTATTATTAATAAAAATATCTCAAATTTCCTTAATATTTAAGGAAAATTCATAAAGGTCGGCATAGCAAACAAAAAATGTTATTTTAAATTTATCTAAATAACTTTGGTAAGATACGAAACTGAAGTGAATTTTAATGTAAGCCCTGGTGTTCTGTGAGATCAAAAAAAAATCCTATGGTATAACACAATGCTGAAATGCGAAGGTTTTTAATTAACGCACACATTTTTGTGACCTCAAACACGCACAAAAAGATACACGGACCCGAGACAAATCCGGATGAGGCGGATGAAAAGCAAATGAACTTTTGTTTCAGTATTTAATGCGATTATTCATGAATAAAGTGGTATTTTACAGTAATTCAAAATACCACACCACCCGACCATTTATTACGAGAGCAAACTAAACTTAATTTTAGAAAAATATGTTTATCTTTTAGCAGCGAATTCTGGGTTTGAGTATTAATAATAATTATCTTATTATATGTTAACACAATCATTATTACTACTAGCCTTTATTATTACATACATGTTATTATCATCATTTTCATTAAGCTTTTAGCAGACCGCTTTATACTGCGATCTGCCTGCGTGAAGTTAACTAGAAGATATAATTAAATGAAATCAGCCGTGGCACATATGTTCAATAGTACTTATAGTTTTTATTTCAGCGCGTCCTGCAACCCTTGAAAACTTTACGCCTAGAGAGCTATTTTTAAGCACACTTTATATAGCACAAAAACAGTCAATACTTCATTCCATACCTTAAGAGTAATATATGTATTTTGATGCTCAAATATTCACATATAAAATAAAACAGAACTTGTAAAGGCGTAACATTGTAAAATCTCAATATGTGGACTGAGCACATTAGTTTGTCTTAATATATATTACATCATAGCTGCGGACTAGCTTTTTTAGAAAGAGAAGTCGAAAATTGGCGTGCAAGCGACCTGATATTAAATGATCATCGTCGTTTATCCCAACGTCAAAGCGGCCTGCTGCCTCCGAAGTGAGCTATCATCAACATTAATCATAACTGGTTCAATATTAGCACACAATCTTTTTGACATTTGTGAAAAACAAGTATACAAGTGTATATTAAATTATTATCTACACTTATTATTTTCCACTTTTGAGGATGGTGCTCTTTTACACGGTATGAGACGCTAGCCAACAACGCTTTGGCAGACTTTACGGATCTTATAAAGCGTTACAAAGGACTGTAAAGTGTAACGTACTCGTATAACGTAATAGGTAAATCGTGGGAATGTAGATACTTCACCCCACCTCGATGAAGATACACAGGCGTGAAATTTTATTATTTTAAGGTGTACAAGAACTTTACGATGTACTTGTGTGTAAGTATATCTTGATCGTTGTACCAAGTGACACTTAATCCTAAAGTCGCACAAAAAAGGTGAAGCTGCAATCCAAAACCAGAAAGCTATCATTACCTATACCCGTGATTCCATTGAACGTTAACAGGAGTGCGTCACGCACTTAGCGTCGAACACACGTATGTACAACCAATTACCATTTGCGCTTCAAAGATTGGAATTTTAACCGTACTACAACCCTAGCCCTACAATTAATTTACATCCGTTCTACTTGAAGGTTGCCTGGAAGAGATCGCTCTGATAGCCATAAGACCACCGTTTGTTAATCAAGCATTACCAGATTTTTATGTTCACACATGTTATTTTCTAATGGTGTACAAACAAAGAGTATGAATAAATAAATGATTTTGTACCTCACCAAACCCTTACACGTTTATATAACATACGTTTACGCCCAAGAACACATTGACCATAAAGAGATAATGCCCCTTAAGCATACGTCTACCGATAATTTACTTACCGAATCCCTATTTGGTTTTAATTTCTCTTTCGCTTCTAGTTCTATAATCTAAGTTAGAATATCAAATGAACGAATTATACAATTCGGGATGAAATACAAAAGACTAATAGACAAGCCCTGTCATTATATATGTGGTTGAAATGACTAATGAAATATGTACGTTTTAATTCACATTCTATGCTGCGATATTCGAGCCATTTTGCATAATTGTTAATTATTTTTGCTTGTTATGCTATTCCTAATTTAACTGCTTTGTCAAAATTTGATTTAAAGCATATACAAGCGATATGATTGTCTAAACATATAGACTGTTAATAATAGTTAAAACTTGAATATGGAATATTTTTTAATAATATAAATTATTACATGGAATCTCAAAAGACATGTCAATCTCAAAGAATGTCGTTGGTTGAGTGGTTGCCGATTGCCGATCGGTAGGTCTTCGGTGACTCGGAGTCTGGATCTGTGCCCGGTGTATGGCAATAGGCTTATCACCGATTCCATGGGACGTAAATGTAACTGGTGAACCGTGGGAGTGCACTACACTCCTCTGTCTATTCCTTCGGGGATTACAGGCGTGATGTTACGTATATCTCAAATGAAAAATTTAACCTTTTATCATTCCACTTTTAAGCACGGGTCTCCTTTCCGAAGGAGAGGTTTAAAATATTATTTGAAATTTCTGTCTATTTGCCTATTTACTCTGTCCACCTATTAGGGGATTACAGGCGTGCTGTTACGTTGGTCGAAAACATGTTATGCCTCAAATCGTATTTCCGCAGCAATATACCGCTGCAAGCTTTCCGAGAGCCTTTTCTTATAAATCCGGATCGGGCGCGCTAAGAATGTTGCTGGTCTTGTCCGTTTCTCTACTAGCACTGGTTAGTTCTTCTCGTTTTGCAGTTATTGGAATCGCTATATTACGTGTACTCAGATCAGATAAGTACTGGGTTGCTTGATTAATCAGTAATTTATATATTAGATTAATAGTTGTAAATATAGAACTGTAAATATATAAATTACTTAATAGTTTTGTGTAATTACTAAGTAAAAAAATATTATCAATATCTGGTTTTGTATCCGTCGGTGTCTGGCTGTATTGAGACTGTAATCCTTCATATTCTGAGAGCTTATTTTCAAGGACTGAATGATAAAAATGATATTGGAAACCCCGTTTTCATGCTCGATAGAATGACAGGTTTTTTTTAATTTGAATGTACGTCCTTCATTTTATTTAAATTAATTTCATCCAGCCATTTTATATTACCTTTCAAGGCTTTGTTTACAAGAGTTTCGTAATTTACGAAGTTAGTACCTTTGACAATTAGCACTGGATAATTGGGAAATCGTTTGGAAAACCTTTTGATAGTTCATTAAGAACAATAGCTGTCCTAAAATACTGTCTTGTTAACACCTAAAATATATACAGTTGTTGGCAGAATGTAAGGCTACAGCTTTAAAAACAATATTCAACAAAAAAATATTCTTGAAGTGAGTTTGATGCGTTATTTCGTCAAGATTAATGCTGATATTCTGGCTGATGGTCCTATTAGCGTAAATTATACTTTAGGGCCATAAATTCGTACATTTAAAATTGACAATGAAATCACTATTCTAAACAGTAACTGTCCAAATCTGCACGATGCTTTTGCGCCACTAACACTCGTTAAATTTCAATGACTTCCGGTTCCTTGATTGACGTTTGAAGTTCGTACGGTACGTCGCTACGTGATACATCCTTAAAGAGAATTAAATGTGACAGATGTGAGGCAAGCTACTCGTATTGTTTTTAAAGGTTTTGAATTTGAATTTGAATTTAACACTTTTTCACTCGATTGGCGTAAGTCTTAAATATTTTAATATAGAAAAAACACTGCCAAGTGTAGAATTACATTCTTTTGAGTTCTCTAAATATTTCTTCTAATCTTACAGAAATCTTTTGTAATTTTAGATGTTACCACTTGTTTCCTTCTCGCTCCAACAGCAGCTAATCTCTAAGTGTCAGCCTTTTCAGACCCAATTCTATTGTGAAAAAATAAGTATCGTTTTTAGTTTTAGAAACTAGCTGGACAGGCCTTTTAAATCAATCGATCAACTGGAAAACAGCGCTCCTACGCCTTTTTTCGAACAATTGAAGATGATTTTTTGTTTATTGATTTTTGATTTTATTTTTGATTTTATTTTTCTGGTCGCAAACATTAAATTTTCAAACAAGCAGTAGTACTGTGACCGCGGGAAACACATATATTGAATATTTTTTAATATAAATTAGTGCTCTCATAAATTCAGGTTTAAAATATATGGAAAAAACAATCAGCTCGCTAGCGTCGAGCAACCTAAGCTTAATTTAACTTATCTTAAAACAACACTGATTGTACTATACACCATTTTACATTTAATCTTTGAAGACATTGATTCTGTTAACGTGTAGTATCCATGGCCTTGGTTTACGCGTTCACCTTCACCTTAAGTTGATAATTAGATGGTAATGAGATTAGCCGATAACAATTCGCGTTGTTGTGCGTCCTAATTCCATTATGTTAAGAACAGCTCTCCACTATCTTATTTTTGTTAAGATTAGCCTGAACCAAATTCTCATTCTCCTAATGTTAATTACTCTGTTTCGTATTAATTAAGTATCAGTGAACAACTCCTCAAGAACCTTGATAATTTAATTAACTATGAAATTTTCTTCATAAACGTAAAAGCTCTCAATACTTTTTTTTCTTTTCTCTCCTTCTTAGTTGATTTATTTTTACAAAGACTTGACAAAAATGTTCAAATCGAGTTTTTTACGAGTGTTAGTTGCGATCCTAGTACTTATCACTTATCCTATCCTAATCTTATCCCATCCTAATCCTATCCCATCCTTCCGTTAGTAATTTTGCACTTCAATTCTGTATCGCGTTTTTCACGCAACGCGTTCATTAGTATATCGACAGAGTAAATTTGTAAAATCAAATTCACCTAAATAGGTACAAAATAAATTATGTACTTAAACATCTATATGCCACTAGTGAAGAGTTGTAGATGCAGTTGATCTGTTTCACTGCTCCATATATATAGTTATTATAGAAGTTCTGTAACTATGTTTATTGATAATATTAACTTAACTAAACTCGGTTTAGTTTATCCCCAAAATTGCGACTGTTGCTTCATGATATTTTAATAGAGACGAGGCAACTTCTAAGCCTACTTGGCTTAGAAAATCTCAACGGTAATTTCAAGTTATTAGAAATGTTTTTCTGCTCTGTGCAATACAAAACACACATAGAGAAATGAGGGCCAATCGTTAGAACATTATCTGAATCTTACTTAAGCCTCCAGGACTATTAGACCGATCTTAATTAGCTTTGCCGTACGAGGGTCGACTTTCTCCCGGTCACAATAAATGTTTTAGTTTTCGCCGCTCGAAAACGCAAGACAAATAGTCATCTATACTTATAATAAAAATGTAGAGAGGTCTGTCTGTCTGTCTGTATAACCGTTATAGAAATAAAAACTACTCGACGGATTTTAACGAAACTTGGTACAATTATTTTTCATACTCCTGAGCTGGTTATAGTACACCCTTGATCACGCTACAATCAATAGGAGCAGAGCAGTGAAGGGAAATGTTGGGAACCAAGAC
>DWEE01004031.1:0-10007 GCA_018245755.1 Parelbella macleannani
ATGGACCCTTATTTTAAAATACCAACATTAAGATTCGTCAATTAGATTTCATGTAATAATAAACCAAAGTTCACCTGCTTTTGCAATAAAAGTGCGTGGTTACATTTTTTTTGGAAACATGTCTTCGTTGTGCACAGTTTTCAGTAGGTTTTATTATAACAAATTTTTCTTACAGACCGTAAGTCCATATTAGAATATAACAACGGCCACGACAAATACAGTTACACTTAGCCAGTATTAATAACATACAAAACAAACAAAACCTGAATAGAGCTAAACTGAAACTCAAACCTAAACTTTCTAAACACTAAAACTTTACATACTCAACCAAGGATGATTCACATAGTTTTCTATGTATTATTTATATATTCTGTGAACATGACATCACATTTCCAGTTGACGTCACCCAATACTCTCAACGAAGACGACCGTTTCATAGCTTCTCCAAGGACTGACCTATAACACTGTTTAACCCGCACAGCTGACGTTAGTATGGGATAAGCACTGATAGCTCTTGCAATGGGGTATCGGGAGTGACTAGCGAGATAAATAATCAAATCCTATTTATTTGCATGAATATCGGTACACCGTTGTATCTTCTTTCTTTGGGACTTTTCTTTGTTCGTGACAGAAGATCGTAGCTCCTTTGTGTTAACTTTCTTTATGGTATCCGAGTGTGTCTACCTTACTTGGTCACTCCATCGAGAATTCCGTCCTCGAGGTATCTTTCCTGCCAATTAGCGAGGGACCATCAGTTTCTCCATATTATTTGGATTGATTCACGCCACGTAACGGAAATATTGGAGTATGTGCTGCAGATAGACGGTGGATAGGTTTGTTGTTGCAATATTACAAATACCTGAGTTCTGGTGTCCCACCTGACAAAGTATGAAAACTTTCTATCCTAAATACTATACAGTCATACACAATGCTGTCTACTATTACTTTTTGTGACCGTTGCCGGTTTTGTGCGAACGTTTCCGTGTTATGTTCATGCTGGCAAATCTAAGTCACTATCGGTGAGTTAAAATACAGGTGATGTAAAATGTCCATCATGGTTAGAGAAGCCTTATCTTATTTCAGCAACTCCTACTTTAAATACATATTCATGTAAGTAATGTTTAAATCCATATATAACAAAAATTAAAACATATTTCTCACTCTGGTCATACACGCAAGACAGTTTCGAAGACTAGACTCCCCCCTCAGCCAGTATTTGCTCAGGCTAGATGGGCCTTGGTCGCCCTTGGCACAGGGATCCATCAACATTCGCATTGTATAGCCTCTTTCCATTCGATAATTCCTAGTGTCGACAAATAAATACAACACTTTTCTAATAATCCTAACCCTTTCTGTACCGTTCGTATACTGGTATATACTAACTAAAAGTCATTTAATCATGAACATATACACCTAATAGTAACTGGATTAGCAATGTTTATCCGTATTTAGGTTTTACAGGTTTAATTTGTAGGCCCCGTAGCGCCGGAAGCTCTATACTAAACCACTCGACGTTCACTGCTGTTCATAAACATTTGTTTTTCTGCAGCCAAGGACATGTTTATTGTAGAGAGCACTTTACCTTAGGGCGCCTGCACGTTACTTCTTTATCACAAAGACCTCGTTCCTTTTTATGATAACGGTGACATCACTCAAACATACAAGAACACTTTTATAGCTTCACCTAGATTCGTTGCTGACCTGTGGTACCTATCCTATTACCAAAATCGTTAGGGTCTATGCACATTAACCTAACAAAATTACTAGACACATTCGCGTACGTCTTCAGGAGATTCCATAGACGATGGTTAAACTTGGACATCTAAAGTACCTTTGTATTCGATTCATAATTTGATATCGATAATGTGGTAACATTATTCAATAATAGCATTTTGATTAATTCGTTTATTTGCGAGAAGACTCTTATATGGCAAAAAACGTATTTTCAAAAAACGGTTTTGAGAATATGAAATCGTACTTACTCTATGACTACTATAATATTCTATGACCTATGACTATTCTATGTTCTATAACCATTATAACAATCATAGAACAATTATGATTTCATACGTTCAAAGGCGTTTTCCTCAAAAATACCATTTCGACATATTGTTGTCTTCACGGAAATGCGTGAAGTTTCCCAGCTGACTATATCGAAGCACGATAGTATGGACAGACCCCCCAGTGCCGGCCAGTGTTTAAGTGCAATAAAGACAGCTATATAATTTGCAAGTGCCGGATCATTGAGACAGTCGTAAATTTTACAGTTGTATTCATAATGAACAGTGTTCGGTGTTGGTGTGTTATATTTAAAAGCAATTATCATTATTTTTATGAGATTTGCTTCAACGGTGACCACCAAATGCTGCGCAATGTTTTGCGCAATTACCTGTTCCGGAATCCGATGTAGACGTGACTAACTTGTACTTTACTGATACTTGGTGATTTAAGTGAGACTACGTTTCAAACGACTATGAATTATTGCCGATCGGATAGTAAGGTATTATAATATATAAATCTGTGAAACCTTGCGTTCACCGAGAATTATTAATATGGTAGCTTTCTAGGAAAGCGCAGGAAGGATCTCTACATCTGAGCTTCAATCACTTTTAGGATTTATCTGATATTGGGAATGTTATAAGCTTTAGTCACCATTTACCATCTGGTGGCCTGTCCACCCCCGCCGATATATTACAGAAGACCTAAAAACCATAAGCCATAAATATTTTTATTGTTATTTTTTTTAAATTGTGACACTGATCATCACATCACACAAAAATTGTTTACATTGTTTCGAGAAATTAGTATCTTAATTTATCTATTTCATTGTTTCAGGGGACCAAATACCTTCAAACCGAGTCATCTCCAAAAGTAAACCGCTAATTTTGAGATTTAGTCGTTAACCCAACCAATTTTGATCTAGACTTCCTAAGTTCCTAAATAGGCTCCTTAAATTACTTTATAATAAGAAAACTATAATATATAGATAGATTAGAATTTAATGACAATTGTGGAATTGCTAGTTTTATGTATAATGAAGAGTTTGGTCTGAATGGAGGGAGAGGGCTCATGGAAGTAGACTGCGCTGGTTCTTCGTTGGTGCATCCAGGGGAAAATAGGTGAGTCCTAGGTTTAAGACAGTCTAATTAGAACTTCAGCTTTCACTTTCGACTTTTTTATCATTTCGCCGATGGAACACGGATCTTCTCCAATAATGAGAGGGTTAAGGCCATAGTCCGCCACGCTGCCAAATCTGCCAAATAGGACTTGTCAAAGCTACTAATTGGTTATTACATTTAAATCAAAAGTAATCACGCCTCGGATGTTGCAAATGTCCATAGCCGACGGTGACCACTTACCAGCAGGTGGCCCGTCTGCCTATTTGCTAGGCTAAATATACATATATATATAAAAAGCAACAACATTCAGCTTAACATCACTTTGACATGTTAGCAATTTTTTACTTAAATAATGCGCGAGATACATTATAGATTCTTTTAGTGTAACTGGACAGTAAGTAGCTCCACAAACAGCTACATCAATTGCACGGACGCACGGAAGCTCTTCTTATCCTGGGAAAAACTGGGAAGTTCATAGTGCAAGAAGATAGCGACAAGTTTCTTGTAAATTCCGAAGCTATCTACCATCCATTGAATGACAACTGTGTGTGTGTTTAGTACCTTAATATCCTGCATAGAGGCCTTTACCAAGATATATTTCGAAAAATATTGCAACAATAAAAAAGGACATTTCATGTCCCACTAATTGAACTTGGTTTATCTTCCTCCGACCAGGAACAAAAGAAATCGATATCTGATGTTATCGTAATGACGTTTAATGTGGGTCACTCCGTTAGACCGTTGCGCTGTTTTCCTCAATTGACAACTATGGGGTCAGTAGAGATCAATTGGTTCCAATAACTAATTTCTTCAACGCCGTCAGTCATCTATTACCAATAAGGTTCAGTATTCCATATTAGATATTCACCCCTATTACAATGCCTTGAGGAATATTTTGCTTAAAACTCTTTCTGAATTAAGCCTCACAAATTATATTAAATAATTATTATAAAATAGTTTAAAATACTTAGAATACAGAAGATAAAAAATATACAATAAGAGAACTATATATCATACAATGTAAAGGCGTTACACACAGCCCGTACCCGATATTAATTCATGTTCAGCGTACCATGAAGGAGATTGATTGAGAGACACTAATCGCTTCGCTTTGATTACGTCTTGGAAGGTCACTCGGCCACCCAACTATTTAATTAAACTATGACGAATCAGGATTTATCGTAGTTCTGATTTTAATAACAGTTTGCATTAAAAGCTTCACAATGGAAATCGCTATGTCAGGTTATGTTATGAGTAATCGCGAATGAACAAGCAAGAGAACCATATTAGAAAAAGACCTAAATATCTAGATAAAAAACTGCATTACGTGCAAATGGAACCTACCCCTTTGCGTAGCAACGCAAAATGATTATACGAAGACTAATTTGATTTAAGTTTTGCCATAACCCTTTTGGGTCCCATTATTGGCCACAGGTCTGTACCGCAATTGATTAGGAACAAATTGGTAGTTATTGAGAGAGAATTTATAGGAGAATCACTTAAACGATAAATCTTTTTTTCTATCTGAACTCTAATATTAAATTATAGAACGATAGACAGACAACTTTATTTTAACAGGCCATTATTGTTTACAGACATTTAATGGTACATTTAAATAGGACTGAAACTATGTGACATTGTTTCCAGCGACTATTTCTACCAAATAAGTCGATGCACACTTTTATTGTATTGCCAATTACATCCGCATTCTACGCGAAACTCAACACTTCGACTGAGATACAGAAAAGTCCGTTAAACAAATCGTAAATCTTGCGAGCCATAACTGTCCGGAGCGATTCCTCGCGTTCAGTCCGGTTACACAATAAATTATAAATAATTACATTGCACTAATGTGTCTGTTAGTTTTAAAGTTACATTTAAATTTACAGATCGCATGCGATCTCCAGCCGTGTCAGGGTCAAGTGTGTTTTATAGAAATATCTACATATACGAGTATTAATAATCACACGCTACACCAAAATAGATGTATCCAACAGATGGATACCAGAATTACTGCAACTCTATACGGTATATGCAACTCTATACGGTATACGGTATTTGATGTGTTGTGTGAGATATACTACTGAGTCGTTTTCATTTCTCTCTTTTCATGTCAATATTGTATTTCTAATTAATTACTACTTTAAACATAGCATCTTAGTATTGCGGAGCGCTTAAATAAAATTCCTTTAATTGAAAAGTATTTAAGCAAATCATCTATGTCTAATAGTCATAAGTTGTTTAGTTAGTTATGTTGTTGTTTAGTTAGTTATGTCTCATGCTCAAGTATCTGCAATAAGATTAGTTTGGAATAACAAAAGACTCATAGCGGAACCACGTTAATAATAACCTCAGAAGCACCTTCCTTGTTTGTGACCAAATGCAAAATTGTAGCGTGTACATCATAGGTCAAGGGACTTGTAAACCGTTTTATGTTGTATTCCGTTCTATCTGAAGATATTTAATAACAGTGAGAATATAATTTTCTTTTTGCTTTACATTGTATGCTGTTATATTACTGACAAGGAATATCCGAGCTGGTAATCTTATATATCTCTTATCATCATCATCATCGCCACCAACACCACCAGCACCTTCACCACCATCTTTTTCTTCATCATCATCATCAACATCACCAAACTATTTATCATCATTATTTAAGCTCACAGACGTCTGCTACATATGTATAGAGATTTTTCCCAAACACCGCTACAACTAACTGTCCTCTGTGCCATGATACCACTCGTTTCGAGTCCTAACCAGGTTATCAGTCATCTGATAGTGGAATGACCTTAATAAAAAGCTTTTCATTTTGTTATATATCTGGTCGGAACGTCTGTTTTGCTGTAGTATATGTATAATTAATGATGCATTCGCATGAAGCTCTAGTGACCTTGACATTAATATCCAACTTTAATTAGGACTACGTGTCAGTGTCAAACGCGTTGCTGTCCCCTGTTCCAAACACTTCTTTCTTCATAATTTATTGTGTCTGCTTACGAAACTTTTAGTCTAAAGCACAACAATGCAAGCAATGATATTTTACAGTCTTATTAATTTCAAATTCAACAATACATCGTCACATACATACGTGACGTAGATAATATAATTAATCGCCATTATCACATTAATAAAAACGTCACGTCACGTCGATGGTACATATTGGATAGAAACAGCTTCAATAGACCGTTGAAAAAATCTGTTGTAAACAGTTGTAATTGTGATACTAGCTAAACTCTATAATGACGTGACTTTCGCACGGGAATGAACACCAACGCACAAAAAGGCTGGTTATTATATCAGTTAAGTTATAACGTTATATCGATGTCGATACCAGGTCAGTTTTACCTCACACATCTATCAGATCATTTTGGGTCATCGACATAAACGTGAAATGCAGAAGCCCAGTAGAGGCTTATTATTAACTGCTGAACTAAAGGTTGTAAGTTCGATACCCGCCCAATACAAATATTTACATATTTGTTAAACATAAGTATATGTTTTCTCTGCGTAAGTATAAAATAATCAATGTTATAATTATTTCTTGTGTCTAATCACTAAACAGGTCTTCAATACCAGATGACAATGAGATCGAATACATCAGAGCATCGAATGTATTCTCCACGTTTTAACTAAACAGATTTTGAAAGTTACTTTTGCACCATGCATGACAGAGGTAAGGAGAACGATCTCAGTGTATGGAAAATTATCCATCAGATTATGTTAAATTAGGGTGGCGTTACTGTGGCAAGAGGCTAAATATTAAAGAATGCATCAACCGTTTTAGAACGGAATAGGATAGGTAGGTTTACCAAATTAAGTTTTAAGCAGTTACGTTGATTACTGTTGTCACCAAAAATGTTAAATTTTTCTACTCAGAACATTTCACTGCGTCTACAACTGCTAAATTTTTATACCCTCTTTGCTCGCGAGCACTATTTGGTCAATTTATGAACTGTTTTTTATTGCTTCCTTACTTTTATAATCTATGTTTTGCGTTCGTCGATCTCTCAGTAACCGCAGTTGAGTGTCAGCAGTCTTAGTGTGAACCGTTCTCTCCAATTCTCCCGCCCATACGTGAGCTAATGACTCACGAGCCGACTATTATTGGAACGTCAAGTATAAATTACATCATTCACGAACCGACGATTTCGCTAACTGCACTTCCGGCTATATCCGCCTTAATAAATGTGTTCATATGTGCGGCTGAAAATATATCGACAACCATTAATTGTGTTTCTGTGTAGTAATAGCCTAGTGGTTTTGATATCACCCGTTCAGATGGTCTGAGTTCAGATCCTAACATGCCTTTCTAACTACACCAAGTTAAGTTCGTTAATAAATATGTATCTTTTGCTGTAACGATAAAAGAAATTTAAAAGACCACACATTTGTAGACTGGCAATCCACGTGTCTTCAGCCTCGTAGAATATTCCCTGGAATCTCTTTATGGAAAGATACCCGTGTCCTAGGTTAAAACCATTAGCGATTAAGATGATCAATAAATTAAGTATGACAACAAGATCATCAACAATCCACATCAACGTTTGAATTCAGATAAACTCGTTGGGTCTGAACACTAAAAAGGCTCCATTTTATACTTCCATGATATGAAACCATTATTTAAATAAACAGAGTAAATTTTTAAAGTACTTGCAACAAAGGTTTCTTTGCTCCCGACGTAAATTAGTTATGCCATGCATGAAACTTCAAATTATTATAATTGTACTGGCCAAACCTGTAAACGTCGCAATACCAAAGAAACAAAATAAAATAACTGCCAGCGTCCATATAGCTTTTACACGTCGAGTAGGGGAGCCAGCCTAAAATGTGTCCATCGAAAAAAAGAGAAAGCAAATGAGCCTACCTATTTGTTTCTTTCTACTCGCGCAAGCATAGGTAGCGCTAGCGTGAGTTCATTGTTTGAATAAGTTGTCTGTTCTTTTGCATTGTTTGAAAAAGTTGTCTGTTCTTTTGCTGCGCATACTTTAGTAGTGAGATAGAGAGAGATAAATAGTTACGTTGCCGCTTACAGGCAGCGGTATGTCTTGCTACTCTACATATAATCTCGCTACTCTGTATGTAATATCTCTATGATCACTGATCTTTCTCGGAAAATTCGTAAAGGATAGAGCTTTCACTAACATACCACACCAGTTTAGTTTTTTTGAGAAATAATCCAGTGGTTAAACCGTACGTATGTCGGAAATTTTTCAACTTCCGTCTGCCCTTTGGATATGTGACGATTACAACAGGACTATTGTTTAATGTACCCACCGAAATAAGGAAACTCTATGTGAAAACAACCATCAGCAATCACCCATTCGATCGAACCTACTTGTCCAATTTGAAGATCGTTTCAGGTGTGTTCACATACTGCTTTCATAAATATACTGCCATACGCAAAAATATATGTTAATCTCATTGAACTTTCCTCGCGAATTTTTTTTAGTCTAATATACATATATGTATATATACTGTATTTTCCCTAAAACTGTACACAAACTATAACCATTTCAGTGTATATTAAAAATATAAACACAAAACATCAGGCGTAAACCCTCCCAAGATATTTTTGTTTTGTTAAAACTAAAATCCCGCCTTAGTTTTTTTCCTCTTAATTCGCTCTAAATCTTTCTAATGAGCGCTGGTATATTCGCCGTTGCTGTTTAGCGCACATCAACAATGTGTACATCTTTCAACGAACAAATTTTTCAGCAATATGCTTTCAATATTTATAATGGAAACGACCCGTATTGTATCAATATCTAAATATTTTAAATATAACCAGAAATAGGTTAGCCGCACAGCGTTGCTAGGAAACATGCGGTATAAGGGCGATATCACACTGACGCGACTTATTTGCTACTTTCTATCAACCACTTTTCCGTTCAAATAAACATATTTAATTTTAGATTAGGTAATGGTTGTCACGTGGTCATTCTAACACGTAATCTTAATGATAACAAGTAATCCCTGTAAAGCCCTGTTTAAATTGTACTTATATAACTGGTTACAGCGCTGTTTATATTATAATTATATTTATTGTTACAGTGAATTTGAATTTGGAATACATAAAACTTGATCGGGACTGTAATATTATTAATTCTGTAATACGATTGGTTTCATTGTATTCGGCATCCTTATTAGTAAATTAATTCACGCCTTTTTTTTCGTAAAACATAAAATAATTCCATACATCTTTAAAAACATAACCTACAAACGTAATATATTGTGCTCTTTTTTTTGAAGAGAAGTTATTATTGCGTTTATAAAATTGAGTTTGTGTCTGGGCTTCATTACAGGCAACAAACGAGATCTACGCTGGTGCGTCCAGGTGATCAGGGCACGATGTGTTGCTACTATAAATCATCTAAGCCGATATGAACACTAATTGCAAACTCTATGTAGCTTTTAAAACGTTCATACAATTTTTTATCTTATCCAACGGTTGAATAATAAATGTTAATAGCGTAATGGTTGCTTTGGGCCCATTTCTCTTATCTTTCTTTTCAAATACTCTGTAGGTATCTATTCACGCATTAATAAATAAAGAAGAGACTCTTCTAACATAATTTTATATAGATCCATCTGGAGAGATTCTAAATCATTTATAATTTTCCAACGAAGATAATTAAAAAAAAAATCTCCGATTTTATTTTTACGTAATATCACGCCTATAATTCCCGAAGAGGTAGGTAGAGGAGTGTAGTCCACCCCCACGGTTTAACCAGTTACGTTTACGTTCCGTGGAATAGGTGGTGAGCCTCCGAGTCACTACTAGAAATTCTAAATAAGAAAAACGCAATATTACCCGACCTGGGATTTGAACCCAGGACCTCCCGATCGGCAGTCGCGTTTGCAACTACCCCACCAACGAAGCAGTCA
>DWEE01004032.1:0-10007 GCA_018245755.1 Parelbella macleannani
ATAATAGTATTCTCAATTTTCGCCTGATATGTTATACGTGTTTTGGAATATAGGGTGAACCTATTGCACATGTGTACATACATACATATCTTCACGCTAAGTCTTACGGAGTAGGCAGAGAGCACAAATGTAAATACTTTAATTGAAATATATGAATATATGAAGTACGGAGTTAACCCTCCTTACTTATTATTATACCATCATCACCATCACCAGCTTGTTTAAGCCTAATGCTGGACACAGGCCTACTCTAAGTGTTGTTTTTTAATATTACTATATAATACAAATATATTTCTGTATATCAGACGCAAATATCATTATAAAATCACAACCAAATAAACACTGAAACGGGCAACATTTTATAGTGGAGATGGAAAATTTTAACAGCTTTATAGGCTTTTAAATCTAGGGGCGTTTTCGACCCTAATAGATTTGGCTGTTGTAATTGCCGTGGGCTACGGCTGCCACCCGAACAATTTAAATGAATTAACTTTGTTTTATTCCGCCGAACATGCCGGCTAGCTCTCCATTAAATTTTGACGACACGGTTTTGGTACAAGTTGTATTGGCGGCGAAAAGCGAATAGACTGTAGAGCTAGGAATATATTTAAATGCTTATTTTATTTATTTGTTACATATAAAGTTGTTGTTCGTAAACAATGATGATGGTTATTATTATAACATCACACCAAGTTCCTTACAGAGTAGCAGAGGGCACCGAACGTTAAATATCTCTATCTTTGGACCTGCCGGGATGTTTCAATATTTCTCACTTTCTTCATACGTGTGTGTCGGATTATAGACTTTTAACCGATTGTGCATTATAATATGTATAACCAAGGCATTTATGCCAAGTGGTTAAGAAGACTGTTAAGATATCGATATGTAAAAAAACGCATCTACCCTCAAATAAGACTGGAAACCCATCTGAGATCACGATGGTTTCTGTTTCTACCTGTGGTCATTAAAATTTAGTACAAATTATCTAAGATTTTCTGTTTACAAAATGACACCTATAAAAAATATAAAAATTTTATTAAAAACTTGAATACCTCTATTTCCAATGAACTTGTAATCAGAAACTTATTATTAACACAAGTGATATATATTTCATCGCTTCTACTCTCGCGGTGCGACAGATTTTCAGAGGCAAAGCCGTTTTATTGCTAGGGCAAACTTTGAAACGAAACGTCAGCTTTTGGGGTATTCCATTAATATGTATTTCATTGTTCAGGTTCTTATGTCTAATGCCCGTTTTAATGATACTTCTCTGAATGTGACTCTCGTCGGCCACCAGTTAGGCAGCTGTACATTATCGCAAGGATATTTATTTTGTAACTCGGTTATTATACATTGGAATTTTAAATGTATAAAGGATCTGAAGCTCCTTCTAAGGAGGTTCCGGAGCTCTATGATATGGGATTTTTTAATAGTGGCGTTAGCAAACAGTGTCATATTCCTTTGTCCCTTCATACGTGACGTGCTTTTTCTGCACCTATTACTCTCCTCGTGTATGTATTAAAAATTGAATGGATCTGATAGATTTGTGGTAATGTACATATTTTATCGAGATTGGCTCACAGAATCGAAAGGAATAAGAGTGTATTTATCCTTCATTTAACTAAAGTAAGAAAACAAATTTCGTAAAAACATTGCAATCCAATAAATCAAGAATCCAGCTGTCTGGTACAAACGAGATTTTCATACAACGTGAGCCACCGAAATAAAACAATATCCAATAATGCAAGACCCATAGCAGACGGATAAGGGTCCCCTCCCCCCGCCTCCCCATGGGGGTTAGTGTGTTTGCATATCGTTTGAATTGAAAAAGCTCTCTGCAAAATTGACGTGTTAGTGTAAAAAATCATGTTAGAGTTTTTTTCTGGTTAGAAAAATGGAAAAGATCAATTTCTTTCGACGTCTGAAGATAGACAACGCGGGTAGGTTTTGGAGGGAAAAGGTGTTACAGGGGTTTTTGCTCGTAATCTCTACGCTAGACGTTTGAAGTTGGGGATCGCAGACCGTGGGCGCTCTCACCGCCTACGTTGACGGTCAGAAATATTAGCCTTTCCTGAATAGCGCCTAGGCAAGGGTACATGCATACTGAGATGCAGGTTGGAGATGTTAGAAAGCAAAATACATTTCTGAATATAATTTCGTATACTAATTGTTTTAACCTTTATCTTATAGATGTATACATATGTATGTTCTTTTGTAATTGTTACTTATAACAAATCCTTCATTGTAAAACGGTTTATATGTGGATAATCTGAATTTAGAAATTATATATCTCAAGCAATTGTTATGAAAATACTAAAATAATCTAGCAACAAAGCTTTTTATAGTTAATATAAAAATGTTTGAACAGCCATTAACTCTACGTTACTCTCATTTGTATTTCAATATTTTTTATTTTCGTGCGTAGCTGATATTAAATTTATTTTTTGTGCAAGATAAAGAAAGACGTAATTTCATTTCTTTATTACATATCATCATCTGGTCATTGTGTTTTATTCACTCAACATGTTACATAACCAAATATTTATAATATGGTAGGTGTAAGCTTGAAGCGTACATATTATATTCCAATTTTGTTAGCTAGCAACACAGATGCACCTATTGAACCGTCGCCGATTAAACATAGAGAGACAAGTCCTACGAAACAAGTCCTCCAAGACAGTTAACCCATTTATGTTTGATGTCTCGGAGAACTTTAGTCCTATTTGAGTTTCTTGACTGGTGGATATGGGCTAGAATGTCCAATATAGACATATACTCTGTAACGTACTCTATCAGTTTTAGAACGCTAATGACTCTTATTTCATATGAACACGACTGGTGAAAATTATCTATATACAAGAACGTATATACGAGTAGCATTGTATGGATGTTAATAATTAAACGTGCGTACGGTAACAATGTTGCCATCACTCATATTATAAAATTAGGACGGATTAACGATATTAAAAGATTTAAAACTTTAAAAGATTAAAATTAAGATTAAAAATTTTGAAAGATTGACAGATAAAATTACAATGTGCGTTGCGAGATTAACTTAAATATACATACTTTGTAAAGTCAAATTTATTTTGAAATTCAAATGGTCTTATTCCTTTTAAAGTATTTACTCGTATATACAAATACTTAATGAACGTTATATATTGTAATAGGGAACATCTAACGACGACTTTAGGTTCCTTTCAGACGGGGTCATACATATTAACATAATTTCTTATTCATTCAATCTTAGAGAACAGCTTAAAGAAGATTTAAAAAAGCATTAACTTTCTTTCATATAAACTAAAAAAGACCAACAAACGTACAAAGTATACAAAACGCATCTTAGTTATATTAAAATTATTACAATAATAAAATTAGGTAGCTGAAAAAATTTACCAGGATTATCTCGCAAACTGTCATATAGCTGGCAACCCTACGAAGTCCTGACTTTTGAATATAAAAGATCAGGAATGTATGTACATTTCGTATGACGGGACGTTCCCTACTGGTTTCCGGTGCCATGAAATAATAAATACCAGTGGTTTTTGTGGCATATCCGTTTGCAAAGGATCCTGGACGAGAAATTTAGCTTTAGTATTATACGAGTAAGTCAGTCCTAAAAATCTTAAAGCCAGTTCTATCAGTCTTATAAGCCAGTCCTAACAGTCTTATAAGTCTTATTTAAGATTGAATACAGATTTCCTGGCACACCCGTATCCAACATCTGCTAAACACAGAGCCAAAAACAGAATACATTTTATTGTCTCGAATTGCAAACATTAAAACACGAGGAATAGAAGCCGGCGCTCTCGAAAGTTTCTTCCGGTACATAATTAAATAGCGGCTTAATATAACGAGGTACAATGGAAAAACGGCAAGAAAAAGTTACTTGTATATTGTTTTGTGAATTGTTGTGTTTCAGATTGTATCGCTGAGGAATCTCCGCGGTAACTTTTGTTCATCCTTGTTTGTTGCGCAGTCGTAAATACTAATGATACGACGTTATGATAGGCGCGAATTTTACCGAAGTGTTTTGAGATTTTTTTAATGGAATGGGAGTACAATTGCTGTTGAACTTTGGGTTTTTTAAAGCATATGATTGTCAAACAGTCACGCCGTCATATTCGGAGTAGGTACAGTGCACCGATTGACAATTACTGGTAAATATACTAGCAGGGATGTATGAAGAGAGAATACAGAAGACCATAAAGTTTAAAAAATATTTGGTCCTCGGTGCGCTCTGCTCACCCCGTGGTGTGGTGTGGTGTGGTGTGGCGTAATAGTAAAGTAATAATTCTGTTGAAAACAATGTTTTAGCTAAATATATTGTTGTCATAGGATTATAATCGTGTCCACACCTGCGTTGTATTACTAATTGATTGTTTGACTATCGTATTATTAACACTATCAATTTAGCTAAATTGATTTTACGCTAATAAGCGCTGAAGTAATTATCTGTCTGTTCGTCAGCGAGCCATGACCTGGTGGGAGTGACCTGATATCGCGACTAACGATCATCTGTCGCGTGTGTGTTCTTTGTTGAGCCGAAGTCACTCAGTAATGACTTTGTTCAATGTAACCATTACACTATACCTACTGGAATGAGAGTAGAAATGCTTTTCTTTTGGCTTTTATCTCTCTGTCGAACCCACCTATGATTCGCATTAAACCGATATAAAGTACATTTAGCATGATTATCAAACAAATATTTTAAATTGGAATTAAATAAACTTTTTGTATGCGAATTTTTACCATAGGTATACAGAGCTGAATTGAATATACATTGAAGTTATTTTTAAAGCATATATCTTTATAGGATAGCATCCTCGCGTATGTGTGTATTAAAGGAGATGAGTGTAAAAGAGGTACGTTAGGTCTGTAAGGAAAGCGGTATTTGGACTCTGTTTACCTGGAAAGGGACTTGGCGTGTTAATATGTATAATAATAATGATGTATCCTGTTAAAATAAATAGTGTAGTATAAAATAGAAGGTACATTAATCCGTCCCTTTTTACGTTCCATATCCGAGTACGGATTATCCTATAACTACAGGACTCCTAGACCATACTCTCCCATATTGCTTCTGTGTGTTACGATAACGGGTTAGTGGCCACCGTGCGTGGTTTAACTGCCTATAAGATCACCGTCAAAGAGAGTACTTCAAAGAGTTATTAGTTGTGTTATGACACCACAGTTAAAACCAAACACAACAGACGCCTTTCGGACGAGCTTTAGCATACTGTTGGTAGAAGAAATGCTGTTGTTTCTGTTACTGTTCTGTGGCTGAAACCACAATATTTCACGTTGATATTTCGACGTAACGTTTGAATTATTTATGCTACCGTCGAATTTATTTCGTTATCTCCACACTACACGTGACCTAACGGCGTTAGGGGATGAATTATGGGGATGGTTTTGGTGAGGTATCTATTGAAAACCGTATGGTTTTGGAGGAGTATGTGTAACGTGTATTTACTGCCTGTTGATTCAGTGGTTCGTAAATAATTGCTAAGCTGAGGGATGCGGGTACGGTTCTCATCGAGGACATATGTTTGGGTGCTGAGCACGAGTATGTGTCCAGTATCTGGGTGTATTATTATTTATGTAAATATACACGTGTCTACTTAAAATTTCTAGTAGCAATTTCGAGTAGAAATGTATAGTAGTGGCTCGAAGTTTGGATTTATACCCGGTGTAGAGCAATAGACTTACGACCTTTTATGGAATATGTTGCATGCCCTATTGCTACAGAGAGAGACGTAAACGGAACTGATGAATTTTGGGAGTGTACTACACCCCTCTGCCTACTCCTTCAGGGATTAGAGGCGTGATGTTACGTATGGAAATGTCGATGGAATGGTGTGTATGTTTATCAATGGTCATACTATCATTTCTAGTTAGTTGCACATTCAGTCAGTCATTCATTTCCAGCGTTAAGTCATTTAATATGGCGACGTTGTTTATTCTCAGATTATATAAATTTGAACATAGCAATATACATACTATAGTAGAATACATTGCAGGTCCTAAATAATACAAAGCTGATACGAAATGCAGTGAAAGCTAAACGAATGTAATTTAAGCTTGTGGCTATTACATGTATGAATAGTCATGTATGTTATAAGTGCGAGGTAGCGCGGAGTGGTCAAGTTATTCGCAGAGTCTTGATTATTTACAAGTCGAAGCGAATCTTTCTATAGTTTTAGATAAATTGAGATTTGTTCAGGATAAGGATACTAAGGATCAAATAAAGAACATCAAATAATGGTGTATATTTGAGTGGTAGCTTCAGCAAGTTCGGTAGTCTTAGAAAGTTTAGTAGCAAATTTGGGAAAGATGAGTTTTCTCACATCACTGTCTTATGAAAACTTTAGAAATTCAATGTGTTTATATCACCTTTGGTATTGGGTTCGGAGCCCGTATATGTTTGTAGTCAGCTTGTTCGTTTCATGCGATACCTGTAACAAAGTAATGGATTTATTCTGTAACAATTTATCTTTTTATTACGCTATGTATGTATTAAAAGCTTGATCAAATTAGAAGGAGCACGTCAGGACTGTAAGGATTTGGTACTCGGTGCTCTCTGCCAACACCCTAAGAGACATGGTTTGAGTACACAATGATTAGCTACTATTAAACGGTAATAGGACTAGATAATATGGTTTTTCTTAAGAAAATATAAATTAATAAAACCTAAAACCGTTTTTGAGGTTTAAAATCAATGTTTGTTTTCGATTTTCACGTCAGAAGTACGTATTCTATTATGCATTTCAATATCAAACTGGCAACTTTTTGATAGCTCGGGCAAGGTAAGAACATTACGTATTTATGGCGAGGCTCCGTTTAAGGAGGGGGGGGGGGGTTGGATTTAATCCGAATCGAACCCACGTCTTGACCTCGAGCTCTCTATATGCATAAACGTTATGTGAGCGTTTCATTGTTTATAGCATTAGTAACGAGAAAGGAAAGTGTTTGATCCATTTTTAATCTTAGCTGCAACCCTTACCATGTCCCTCTGCTGGGCTACTGTCTAAGCTTGCTACGAGTGGCTAAGAACGTGCCTATTTAATCTGATTACAATAATATTTCGACCAAAATGCATACATTTAAGAAACACTGTGCAATAAGAGTAATATATGCCAAATTCTCTCACGTTGTAATTCTTGTCTGATTCCACCATCACTCCTACATATATTCGTGCTACGAAAACAATGTAAGGAATATTGTTGTTGTACATACTCTACTTTTGGTTAGCCGGCAATAGAAATGAATAGCCGGGTTCGAGTCCCCTGTCTGAAGGTGTCTCCCAACTTAACGCTCAAAGAATTGTATGTCGAGCGCTGTCAACTACTCTCTACTCGAAATTTTATTAGGAGTCTCCCGCCACTGCGAAAAATTATTATCAGGATCAATGTTTACCATCCCGAATTGTATTGGGTATATCGACATCAAGACTTAAAATGCGTTTTCGTTAAAATGTTGGTGATAGAATTTAAAGTTTTTTGATTTTAGACAAAAATCTGTTATCTTGTTCTAACATTGAACAGGTATCATGGACTGGTCTCAGATTATTCCTTATAATAAATTTAGTTTCAATGCCACATCATCGTTATTGCTACTACTTGCATCATCAATTCTTTTCATCATATTACTTCCTAAAACGAGTATCCTTTCGAAACAAAAGCGTTGAGGCTATAATCTGCTATGCTGATCAATTATGGGTTCACGAAAAACGTATCACCCCATATTATGTCATTATAACGTATTACCTCATTTTGAGTCAACAAAATATAGGTATGATTCGTACAAAAAAAAATTATTTCCAAAACTATTTAATCCATCTATACGGCATTTTTCCTCGCTTTGTCGTAAATACACATGAATTGTAACAAACCCTTGCAATGTGTACGTCCGCCGCGTCCCAAGCGCGCTCGTAACGTCGCGACCCGAAAATTGAATGTTGAAAATGGTCAGCTGGCCTTGAAATTCGGTAAGCAGTAACTGAATGATACCCTCGGTTTAGTGTAAGTACTTTGCGAGTTGTTTCCCAACAACAGCGATGTATCCCTACGGTTTATTGGCTCTGGGACAACCTTTTTCGGGTTTAACAATTCACGTATCTCAGTGTTACCGACATGGGGTTAGAGATGAAAGTTTGACGGATCGTTTTGTTGAATACTTAAGTTTATTTTTCACTTGCATTCGTTTGGTTATTTTAGCTGTCTTCATCAAATTCGTTTTACATATCTTGACCTAATAGATAATATTATGGGGAAGTTAGAAATCTCTGAAACCGGCGTGCATGTTTAAAGAGAATAATGGATACAGATGAAGCACGTCAGTTCTGCAAGGATACTCATATTTAGCACTAGGTGCAGTCTGCCTACTCCGTGTAGAACCTGGTGCGATGATATAATAATAACAAATTTCTTTACAGAAGCACAAACAAATTTAGTAATTAAGCAGGTTCAAATAACACAGACGCCCAGTTTGAAATCGGCGACAAAGTGAAATTGAAATGTCTCAGGCGAATGTGTTCACCCAACCACATTTTCAAAGTCGTAACACAGCGTCAATTGCAAACTGGTAGAAAATGCCGTTTTAGCTACCTTTTTGTGTAGTATATACCAGTTATACCGTTCAATGGGAAGTGTGGATGCGTCCTAAGATCGATCACTCGGATAAGGTTATTGGTTTACCACGCGAATCTAAAGAAGTTTCTTCTGTGACTGGCTTTTGCAATAAAGATTAAATGTACTGTTAGCAGAAGCAATCCATCAACGTGGTCAGCAATGAAAGATGTTAGACGAACCAAAGAACGGTATGAGTAAAGTTAAATAGTTCGCAGCTAACAAAGTCGGAACTGAGAGCTAAGAACTTCTTGGAACAAAACAAATTCGATAACGCTCAGATGGATGTTGGGTCCGAGTGGACTGACTTGTTCTGTAACAAGTTAACGAAAGAAGTCGTGTGTGTAGTTTCGAGAAAGAATCAGGAAGTTGTAAATAGATGACGTATTCGATCTACCGACATCTCTTTCGGCTTCCAGACGCGTCCGCAAGTAGAACTGAGTGTAAAACTTCGAACATTCCTGCTAAATAGAAGTATTTTCTACCATACGTTACTATCGATGCATTGTTATTCTTCGTACACTAAGAACTATTTCCACTGATGATTACTGCTTTCGTTTTTAGGGAGTGAAAAAGTGATATATTTTTTTTTTTTAATTTTAACTTTAATTTTCTAAACCTTATTTAGACATAAAAGTATGTCTACATACAATCTGTCACGACCAAATGTCGTGGAGGTATGTACAGATTAAACATCTCCAGCGGCTATGGTCCCTTAAAACTCCTTTTGGCTCATCTACTTGTTTTTCATCATCTATGTAGTTATTTATCAGCAAATTGATGATTCATCTGCCCTTCTTCTTTATATTTTCTTCTTTATAAATCCGCTTTGTTACAATACTATCGTTCTATTCACACAATATTGTAGTTAAATAAAGATAAACCACAGGCCTGGAATTTGCTTTCTTTGTTTTCTTTTCGCTCATTTAATACGCGTTATTTATCGCAAGGGAATTTTCTAATAAATTTTATTCACACATCACAGAGCACCATCGCTATTGTTTACGTGTTTCCGAACTATAACTGGAAGACAAAGGAGAAAGTTCATTCAAAGTCCTTATATCGTCTAGTCGCGTGTAAATGATACAATCTTAAAAGAAAAGCACAAAAAGGAAACAAATATGCTTTAATTATCAACCAGATGTAATAGATATAATTACCCATTGGTTTTTAAAATTCTCAATTGAAATGTTAAAATGTATTACCTGAATTAAAAGATCGCATTCTTTAGATTTAAACGTGGATGCAAATTGATTTTTTTAGTCTATGGTTTTTAAAATAAGTGAAATAGGAAAAATTATAGTTTATTTCTTTCTCACAAGTCAATGTACAATAATAAACTAATTCGTTTTTAATTGGTCACAACAGTAGTAACAC
>DWEE01004033.1:0-10006 GCA_018245755.1 Parelbella macleannani
ATATAAGGAATCTTGAAAATTGAACATATAAAACATATAGTAATATTTTCTATAATTTTCTATATTTATTGGTAAAATTCCCGCACGTACGGTAAGCCTGTTACTTTTTTACTAAATAATTTATCAACGTGACTACGTTCCATTGAATACAGAGTAATTAATCAACCGTACTTGCTCCGATAAATCGGGGTAAGGCCGAGGTGCTAAATGAATTTCAGCCATCAATAACTTCACCAAGCGCATTGCGTTTTTACATTAATAAATTCTGAAGGTTTCGAATCACCTGGAAAAATGCCTCGGTTACCGGGATAGGTAAATCAATTCTTTCGGCTTAACTCAATAACTCCGTCCGTAATGGGATTACCTGATGAATCGGTCCATATGACGGAGCCTTTTCCTCCTTCTGTTCCGTCGTTTCCTTATTTTTTATTATCTCCAATTCTTAATGCGACCTCCATAGACAAATCTGAATACTTAATGGTTTTTATAAAAAACAAATTAATTTTGAAATAAAATATATTTATGCTTAAACATATGCTACTGTTATGTCAAATAAAACGAAATGAACATAACTAACATTTTTGCATCTTTTATCTTTGAATACGACTTGCATTATTTCTTTTTTATTCTCTATAGAAATATAACATCCTTCTTGAAATCGTGTCAAAGAATCATTATCTTTTTATGTACTGAGAATTTTAACCGTGCAGAATGGTCGTTATAAAAATAAACAAGTTAACAGCTTCAATTAAGTGATAGAAGGTCGACTTCCTGAACAGTCTTTGGGAGCAACGTCAATATAAAGTCCATTACGCCAGGAATATTATTTATCCAGGGGATGAGCGCGAAGCCGTCGGGCCTCGAGGCGTTACAAAAGTCGTAAAGAATAAAAGGGAATGTAAGCCCATAATGCAAAAAGTACTTAAGTGATATACTTAGTCAAATTGAATTTTTCTGTGGATAAAAAAATTAGGGGCGCCAAGTGTGTCGAAAGAAAGTTGGAAAGTCCGCACGGGTGACTCCCCTGTTTGCTCGCTGGATTCTCCCAACATTTTTTTTCCATTAAGCTCGATCTTTTAAGATGTCGATTATCCACTTTATAGCTCAACGCTTCTCGCCCCACGACCGTCGGACATTATTTACTCTCAGTTATAGAGACATCGTTTTGTTATTTTTTAATACGACTTTCCATCTGGTTACTAGGATCATTGAGGTCCCAATTTATTTCCGTAAAAAATATATTAGAAGACGTAGTGCTTTTTATATAAACAACAACGACTGAATAATTTTTGTAATAATTTCACAAAATCTTTTATCTTTGATCCGAAAAGCATTATACTCGTAGGTAAAATATTTTGACGTATCACTTTTTACAGACGTGACAATCGCTGTCTGTCGTAAATAAACAAAATGATGAGATTGGAAGTGATAGACGTTTTAGAATGAATATAATTGCAGTTATGTACGGAGTGAGAGCGTGTGGGACTTTTATTCTTCTTCTTGTACTTCTCATTCTTTATGTTATATTGTTTTTCTTGAAAAAAGAGTCATTGTACAATGTTAGGAATTTGCAAAAGTATTTGATGTATGATAAATTGCCCGCGAGTGAATTGGTAGAGATTGATAAATTAAAACTTAAGGTACAAGAATTGAATGCGAACTCCGAAGTACGAAACTACAACAGGTTTGGCGCAGTCAGAACGCGTACGACGGTCCTAGTCGTCCTCGTGCATCAAGACATAAGAAGACTACAGTATCTTATTATATCTCTCGCGCAAGTTCGGCAAATCGATTCTACTCTGTTAGTCTTTTCCCACAGCTACTACAGTGAGCATATAAATCGATTGATCAGAAGAATTAGTTTCTGCAAAGTAATTCAGATCTTTTATCCCCATTCTCTGCAACTTCATCCGGATAAATTTCCCGGTGTAGATTCTGAAGATTGTGCGAACGGAAGTCGAACTAGGAATATGACGTTTTGTCAGGAACGTGATGCGAAGCTGACAGAGCGCAAGCTACATTGGTGGTGGACAGCCAATTTCGTCTTCAGTCGCATGGCATGGTCGCATACACACAATGGACCCGTGATTTTTCTGGAGGAGAGTCAATACGTTGTGCCAGATTTGTTACACATGCTACAATACACTCAGCATGCTCTATCTTACTTCACTGAGGTCGAGATTATGTCCTTCGGTGGAATGTCGACCAACAGTTTGGATACTCACCTGTTGACGTTAGAGTATTGGAGACCTGCATTCGATGCGGGGATGGCTTTTAATAAAACCACTTGGAAAAAGATTTTAGATCTTTCTTCGTTTTACTGCATGTATGATGATTGTAGCTGGAGTTACTCGTTACTAAATTTGTTCAAGAATTTTCGAAACGGCAATATCAATATGGTGGCGTGTGCCGTTCCAAGAGTGATCTCGACCAAACTGTTCGATGATTTAGATCGATCTGTCAAGGAAATATCCTCAGCTGTATGGAAGTCGCGCATATTTCCAGAAAAAGTCGAAGCCGTTTTTCTGTTTGGACCTGAAGGACGAGTAGTACGTGACGTCAAATCCCCGCCTCGTGGCAACGGTGGATTTAAGGATGTTAGAGACCAGCTGTTATGTCTTGATCCATTGACGACAACAACAGAAGACTATTACGCCGTGACGACAACATTGCCACCGTTAGAGTAAAGGCTATGACACAACCTGCATTTTTAAAATATTGTGCTGCGTTAACAACCATGCCGAATAATTGTTATTGAAATATTTACTGTAAAAATGGTATTAGGAGTGCATTTGCAAACTATAATAAGAGAAGGAAAAATTACAGATGTTTTGTAATTAAATATCAATAAAAGATTGTATGAATGAAAATTTGAGATGCTAGCCGAGAGGCAGAGCCCATTGATAACCTAATTAAATGTAACAGTTTTAAATTGAGTGAACTTTTACGGGAGAATCAAATATTTTCAAATGTAAAAAGATATTGTACGGGTCGATAAACACATAAATGTTTTGGTGATTTTGTGTATTGCTATAAATCCAGCCTGCTGCCATGCCAAGCAGATATCAAACGGGATAATTTTATTATTATAAAACATTGTAATCATGGCATTCTCAGAATTCTCAGGCAGAATTTAATATAGTAATTTATGCGAGAGTTAATTTCTTTAGTGCTATTTATCATTGTTATTTTCATTAGTCTAAATACATCTTCTGTGGTAGACAGCTCTCTTTTGATAAGCTTCATTCCGTCTTGTTCTCTCCTTGATATATCTAGTTTCCGCTCGTTCGTTATTTGTAAGAAATTTATTCCATAAAATAATGCCTTATTATTGTTGTCCCTTATTATTATTGTGATATTTAGAATGACTTTATTTACGTATTTCATGTTTACCTTTCACACCGTTTAGTAAATGTAAATGTATCTTTTATCAAGGGGACTCAGGAACATTTTATTGAAAGCTTATTTTTCGACACGAAAATAAGTTGCGAAATATGTACCGCACATTCGAGTTTCACATCTAGTAATTGGAGTTTTAATGTGGCCGGTCAAATTAGCTCTCATTATGTATTCCATTTGTGCGCCGATCGCGGTCAAATTATAATTTCTCCGCGAACCGTCCCTGGCCGCTGGGGCTCGCACATAAGTTGTTGGCTCAGAGCGTTTTCTGTACGGAATTAGTAAAACTTAATTACCACCAAAATGAACATTCAATTAAGTTACCATATATACTGCTTATTACTTGTGTAATAAAAAGTAACACAACTTCACGACTATGTATAATATATTCTCATAGGGTGGGCAGGGATGTGTAATGCACTTTCTTTATTCACCCGTTTTGGTAGATAAACGTCCAATCTTGGAATTAAGGGGAGTCTATCGCCATAAGTTTAGATTTAAGAATTTAGATTCAGACTAGGATTTTAAATTAAAAAAACCCAACAATACATTTCCCAACGTGAGTATTGCAACCAGGAACTCTTGGTCACCAGTTGCTTCTGACAAGACGTCTGGAGATGCTGTAGAATTATGATGCTGAGAAAAATGTACCTGCTGAATTCTACAATATAATTAGGTTACTGATATTGAGCTCTTAAAGGCTAATCGGAACGCATTTTTATACGGAATGCATTTTTATACTAATACGGAATTCCCTCGTGTCGTCTCGTAATAATAAAGTAATATAGTGCAGTGTCTAGTCTCTATTCTAATTAGTCGTTTTATTATTGTTCTTCTTATCTTATCTTTTATTTAATTTTAATTATTAATATTACGGATGTGTTCCATTTTTGTTAGCAAGCAGCTGTAATTGTAGTTTCTCTCCTATTACCTGAAAATAAATAGTGTCTTCATTACGTTGTTATTAGAATTACCTATTAGATATTCACTAAAAAGTAAGCGTTAATGTAACGTATTACTTTTAATTAAAACGAGGCCTATTTCGCTAACCTTTTCATCTTTGGACTGTTCTCGCTATTAGAACCCTCTTATAAATATTAAATTAATTTCGAGATTAAATAATTTTAAGAAATAATTCAGAACAGCGATAAAATATGTATTTTGGGAATATTAATGGGCAGTTGAAAGAAATATTGCTTTTGGCCTTGGTGTTCAATTCGCGGCCGTAAATAATATTTAGTCATAATCACTTCTAATAACTAATTTGATTATTTAATAGTCTTGGTAACGCTTTGATCCGTTGTCGCAGTTTGTTTGGAAGTTGGTAGAAGATTTTCGTTAAATTTCTCAATGCGTTCTTATTTCATCCTCGTCAGCATCTCTACCAGCTTCTGTCTTGTTACTGTTGGATACAAGTCTCTCCTTACATTGAGAGGATAAAATTATGGTGTACTACACTGGTTTTTTCTTAGTTCATGTCGACAGAATTTGGAGGCCTTACAACACTTTATAACCATCTCTGATAAAAGTAGGTCCGATCAGGATATTTGCCTGCAGTGGTTACAGCGAGTTATATTCTATGTTAAGTCTGCTATCAGGTATTATTCGTGAAATAACAAGTTGCAAAAGTGCTCTAACAGTGTATCGCAGTGCGGCTTAATGCCTACCTTTCAAACGATTTGACACATCATTTAAAGCCCGCGAAAACCACCCGATTGCGAGCGGCCGTTGGCGGGTACAAATCCATTTTGACCAAAACGTTTTCAAATGATACACGGATGTGATATGCCAAACTGGCCCCTGTGCGATA
Source organism: Parelbella macleannani (assembly GCA_018245755.1). Classification (NCBI taxonomy): domain Eukaryota; kingdom Metazoa; phylum Arthropoda; class Insecta; order Lepidoptera; family Hesperiidae; genus Parelbella; species Parelbella macleannani. The sequence continues at coordinate 5,210 of DWEE01004033.1, forward strand.
AGGCTTAAAGTTTGTAGATTTGTAGTTGTTTTGATTGCGCGTGGAGCTATAGAGTTGAAATCCATTGCCAGTGGATTTCGTTCCGCGTATTGTGTGTTGCGGATTTGAAATGGGTTGCAAGTTTGCTGGGTGAGATAGGAGAGTAGTTTTAGTTATTTACCGATAATATTCGCCGGTTTAAGTTCTATTGTAGTTTTTAGAAACTTCTGCCCTTTACAGTATTGAGGATACGTGTGGGTAAGCCAATTGCGTTCTATAGTAACCTTAAAGTTTTATCGCTAAATATGGACAATGTGAACAGATAGGTCTGAATGTAATGCATAGTAATACATAAATATTGATGAATGTATCTCTGGCAACAGGTCAGGTGGTCTGATTGTGGCAAATATCTGACAACTATCGCCTGGCAACGTTGTCCCGGGGGAAATCTAACGCGCCTTAGGATCGGCAATGAATTTGACGGGGAAAGGTGGGACGCGTTCTTTGGCAATAATTACGATTATTGTTGGCGCTCAAGAGCGTGAGCGTTGCGCCTCATTCGAGGACGGGCGCACATCGGGAATATTTCATTTCCATTTCCTAATTGCGATTAATTTTTTATCATACAACGCATTAAATTATTAAAAATATGTGCATGAATATTGATCTGCGTGATTTTGATATTTTCATGTGCGTGATATGTTTTTCGTTTTTAACTTTATGACATAAAATGTAGGTAAGTATTATGTCCTTCCACAAGTCTTCTCCTTTCAACATTGCTTGAAATATGTTTCAAAATCAAAATAGCTAGTGTTTAAAAGTTTTACGTTCAAAGGGTGTTCAATCACCGAAATATGTATCTGTACCTATATTAAATGTTCATTTCCGTAAATTTATAAATTGGTGGCATAACACCTTCACCATCACGTCTTTAATTATAAGTAATTTAGTTAAGAGCAGACTGAAATTCCAAATAAAACTTCAACATTACCTGTTAAATATTTTTTTGCGACTAAATCGTAGTTTGGAGAGGAAATTTCATGAGTGTTGTGATTTTCCTCCGGCAGGCGAGTGCGAGTTAAATTAAAGCTTTCTACGACATTTAGCTTATTTCCGACGGCACGAAGGAATCTGAACTTCGCATTTCAGGTAATTGCAAGAATCGTAGGATCCAATACGACACATGTAGTCGCAACCTTGTTCACCCGTCGCATAGAAATTTTAACCTTATTCTGGGGCAATAAGGCTGTTTATGGCTCGTACTCCGATTATATTGTAATCTGTGCTTCGGACCGTACTTTCCGTATGCACTCCTTCAACTTTTAGCATTCATATTGCAACGATTTGTGTCTTCAAGATGTTAATTATTTGTTAAGTATGTATATTTTAAAGTGTTATAGGTTGATTTTACTTAAACGTCGATTTGTTGGTCGAGTTGATTACAAATGCGACTGGACCGATCGAGTGGTTCTGCGTGCGGTTCTTGGGTCGGATACTACGAGATTTTTCTTTATTGACGTTTCTAGTAATGGATCGGTGTCTGGATTTGTGCCTAGTGTATGTCAATAGGCTCACCATCTGTTCCATTGTGTGACGTAAACCTAAGTGGTGAAACGTGTGAGCGTACTACAGTCCTCTGCCTACCTATCTGTTCTCAGGATTACAGGCATGATGGTACGTTACGTATTATTTTTGTTTAAATGTTGCCACGGTGTTGTTTTTATGAATTTGACACCTAGATTTCAGTTCTTTTATTCTGCTGAGGAATAATCTAACATTGAATCTTTTTAATACCAAACTTTGTGTGTGCATATATTGAAAGAAAGCTAACTAGACAATTTTTTTTTGTAAAATACATTTAACAGGAATGGTGAATGAGAACAGTGGAAAATGTTGCTAGAAACACCTGTCTGCTGCCTGCCGTAAGTTTCGTATTTGTAACGTCTTCGTCGTGTTTTCAATTCACGGCAGCTTAGAATAGCTGGAAGCAATTTAAGTAGTTCACATAAAGTGTTCGGTGGTTGTGCGCTGAACAATTGATTGGTTTTCGACTATTAAACGAAAGAGGCAGGCGGGAAGTTCCGACGGTGTAAAGTTCCGCGATTTCAGAAGCGAGTTAAAAAGTTCCTTTATGAGAACGTTAACGGGCCATCGAAGTTGAGCCTCGGCCCCTTCGGCGTTCAACGGATTGAAAAGTTAAGAATCATTGGGAACAATAGCGGCGTGTCCAGCGCAACGGTAATGATTCAAGTTGGGATTTGCAGGAATTGCGCGCCGTCAGTTCGTACCGCGCCCGCTGGGTGGCGCTGCTCGCCGGAAAATTTATCGGCGATACCAAGTTTTATTATTACTTATCGGCAAAGGTAAGCTCGACCTGAGTGGTTTTATTCTTTCTTTGAGGACAGAGACAACAGTGGGACAGTTTAATTGGGTTGGAAATATCTTTATATAAAATATTAGGCGTAAGTTGGATCGTGCAGATCAGATTATTATCGTTATCGATAGAAACGTACACGTTTATATGTACATATTTTAAAATGCCTTCTTTTTTGACGTATAATAATAGCCTGATATTTTAACACTCGTCATATATGTGTATTTGGTTAGCTGCACTACATTGAGTTTCCGTATTTTCATATAGGCCAATTGATACAAAGTAAGATACATTTAACCATAAGACCGAATGTTTTGTGAGTGTCACGAGTTTGCATTTAAATCGATCATTTTATTTATAAGCATATCTAAAGTAATTTTAACGTAATATATTAACCTTATTCAGCTTAAACGAAATAGAATTTCATGTTTAAAATATAGTGAGGTGTAAGTAAAGAATCTTGTAAGCAGAGTAGGGAATTGAGCGTACCGTTAGTGGCAGCCGAGCGCCGAGCTCACCGCCTTCTCGGAGCTCTAGAGTGTCGCCCGAGAGCGTCGAGTGTCGCCCCGCGGTGATCGCGACTACTTATGTACGTCATGAGAGATACTAGGTTGTATGATTATGGAGTTTCAAAACTATTAAATCGCTTAAAGTGGGGTGGAACACCTGCAATTTTAATACTACATATATTTTTATACTTAACTTTTATTTAATTTGATATCTCGTAGTTTTATTTTTTAATAGAATTTAGAAAGTTAGTTTAACTAACTTCACTTGGCAATGGAATTTCATTTGGAAGTTTATTTATGGTATCTACTATTTATATATATTATGATTAAAAGTACTTAATTTAAAATACTTGATGATTGTTAACTAATTCGAATGAATTTTAAATTGGATAGGAAAGAAACTACACGAAAAACGGTGTGGTATTCAAGAGTCCTGTTCGAGGAAAGGTCGCGCCTAGAATTCGCCGTCGCTTAAGAACGGCTCAAGAGTCCTTTCAGTTTATACTGTGGCCAACGAATAGTTCTACGGGCTTAATTCCGTTATGTGATAGTATACAGGTATTACATACAATTTTTTTGTGACATAAGGAACCACCAATTTTACTATATTTACCTGACGTGACAGGAAAAAGCGATTTGGATTTGTGAACTCTAAGGGTAGTATATGGTGTATAATAAACTTTGTCATCCTTATATCTGTATAAAATGCGTACATAATATATGTAATTAGAAATATCCGAACCCGAACGAAAAGTATAATTATAGAAGAAGGACAATCGTTAAAGCTAAAGATATTTGGTACTCGGTGTATTTTGCCTAACCTGTCAGGGACGTGGCGTGACGATATAAAAGTAACAACAGTATGCGACCAATTTAAAACACTAGTAGCTACATTGCTACAATTCGAGGCCAAGACTTCATTCGTTACAAAGCAGCCATTCAAGACCTATTTCACGTTAATGTTCACTTCGACTTAGAAGGAGGTGTATTATTAAATGTAGCAACACATTTATTGGGCCACATGACACGCTCCTTCAGTCCGAACAGTTCGCAAGTAGAGATTGCTCTCAATCAGTCACACGACAAACCAAACACTAGCTAGACAATACGAGCGCTCCCGCCGCGATAGATGGCGCTGGTGGGTCTGTAACTTAGAGGGCTTATACGCTAGATGTATGGTAACATATCGTTTGTGTAGAGTAGTTTCGAACAGAGATAGCTCTCCATTAGTCATACAACACAAACAATGTTTAGTCCAACAAGGCGGCCCGGGGATATTGTGTGTGTGTTGCGATGCTAGTGAATCTAGAGAACTGTTACGAAACTGAGATGTTCATCAATCACCCGATGTAACTAAACATAGATGTATTTAAATAATCTGTAAGCAATACAAAATTCAATATATGGTAATACACTACCCAAAACAAAAAGTTACGAAACATATAATATGTAAGATGCTAAAGTTTGTTCTGGTAAAATTGATAGTGTATTTTATAATTGAACCCCTAAAGACAATTTTGAATTGGGTGGGCTGTCCGCAAATGTTTATTACATATTAACCAATTCTCTTAGTACTTAACCTACGTTACTTCTGAATACATTAAAGCCGTAGTAATATCTTAATTTAATGCTAATTAAAGTAGATGTAGGTATCTAGAATTCTAGTCTTGATCATGTCTTTGTAGGTATACATACATATATTTTACATATTGTACATACATTTTAGCAAGGTTAAATTTAACCTATCCAGTTTGTATCTTAAATATGTATATAGTATAGGTATTATTTGCATATTTTCAAACAATTTATCTATACTAACAAATATTTTAATAAATAAAATTTTAGTGTCTGTAAGTAATATTAAAATAACCGCTTTTAATTAAATGCATATGTATGTATACACGGTACATATACCGAAATAACATTTTTTACAAT
>DWEE01004034.1:0-10005 GCA_018245755.1 Parelbella macleannani
TGTGGGGTGCGTCAGCCACGTGAGAGCACACCAGCGAAGCTCTCAATAGTTTGATCCAAGTCGCTGTGGCCGAAGGTGATCGGGATCGATCGACGACGTATCTCTTACATTCATCAATCTCTTCATACACGGTTTAGGAGATTTCTTATCCCCAAATGCCAGCATTTAATTTTTTTGCTTAAGATAAGCGAGACTAGATCTGCCTCATCAGCCATTCTCTCAACATGTCCGAACCATCGGACCCATGGCCTTTCTCTTTTTGCACCGACACTCCATTTCATACAGAGCATCTCTAAAATTATTATTATTTTGCAATATTATAGTCTTAAGTTATTACGTACCTTACACAAATAATAATTGAAATAATGAAATATTCAAATGATTATTATTGTAGACAGACTTACAAATAATTGGCACACTGCAGTCGCGCAATAATAACATTTTCTCAATAGCACGTGAAACGGAACGTGCGACTGTACAGTGCGGGCGTGTTATCTCAATTTTGTTCCTAATTGCACGTGTACAGTCGCTGTGAAAAATGATTACTTCGACCGAGAGACGTAACCAAAAAAGGTAACATCACATACGTTTCACCAGTGACCTTTAAGTCCCATGGAATAGGTGGTGAGTCTATAGCCATACACCCGGGCACTGATCCAGACTGCGAGTCACTATGAAAAATTCTAAATTAGAAAAATCCAATAGTACCTGACCCTGGATTTGAACCCAGGACCTCCCGATCGGCAGTCGCGCTTGCAGCCGCTCGACCAACAAGAGTCCGGCCGATAGACAATTCGTGGATATATGTAACTTAAATGCGTTATCTCAATTTTGTACCTCAGTACTGGCACACTCGCGAAGAAAAATGGACACTTCGAGCGATAGATAATTCGTGGACCTAATGTAGACGCGTTATCTCAATTTTGTTTCTAATTGTACATTTTCAGTCTTTACAAAGCTATTATCGTAATTATAGTATAAATTGGAAAATATAACCGAGAAACAAGAGTTGTGGACAAAGGGAAATCTTTTAGGCAAGATATTTTTGAAAAAAAAATGTTTGTGAATTCAAAATTGGAACGGGCGGAAGCGCATTCCGCGCGCCCGCCTTGTCTATTCCCGTGCTGTCTACGGCCCTGTTTGTTTTTCCCCTTTTTTTCTTTCGTTTTGATTGCGGTCTTAAAACACTCTTCTGCCGGCTACATCTAGGCGATTTGTCATCGTTACGGGTTGATTGATTACCGCAGTAGGATTGTGTTTGTTTATCCGGGAATGTGTGTATTATGTCATCTTATATTATATAAACTACTATCTGGATAACCGATTTGAACCCAGGACATACCGATCGGCCAAATCCAATAGTACCTGATTCGAGATTCGAACCCAAGACCCACCCAAGATCAGCAGTCGACGAACGAGGCCGTCAAATTAGGGCAATGAATAATGATGAATAATGGAATCCATCGTACAAGTATGTCGTAATGATAGGAAGTGGAGCGCGGAGACCGAGCAAATAAATAGATTGAGTAGAGTGATCGTTGCGGTCCAGGTGGACTCGCCTTGCCTCATTGTCCACATCCTCTTTGTCAATCTCAATCGTTCTTCTCTTAACTCGCGCCGCTTTATTATTGATATCATTATTTATATTCTTTCAAACATCGTGTGCTGTTGCACATGCTGTAGGCGACGGTGACCACTTACCAGCGGGTGGGCCGTCTGTCCGCTTGCCAAGCCCTTTAATGTATAAAATGCTAGTTGTGCCCAGAGAACTCGTTCCCCTGTATGTTTTCATGGGTTTGTTGCGTTTTGTGGTTTTTTATTGTTTTCTGTGCAGAAGCCTAAAATTAGTTCCAGAATAAAAGTACCTAAAGTTACTCTGCCAGTGAGGTTAGTTAGTTAGTTATCCATGTTACATATGTTCATATGCATCATTAACAAGTTAATATTTTCATATTACACACAGATACTACGCGGAACAAATAGACAGACAAACAGACAAGTATTATAAAAATCGCGTTTTTTTATATGCATGTATCGTATATACTTTCTCATGCACAATTAAATACATGCGGGCATAGAACTGGCACTTTAATTTTATGTTTGTCTTATTACAGGCACGACGTTGTGTGTCTGTGTTTTTAGGTGATGTTATTGTCCGAACATCCTGGGGCCAATCCAATTATCCAGCTATGTAAGGTGGATGCTTGGCACACCAAAATATGACCAATTCATAGCGCTCACGCAACACTACTATTAACGTGTGATCCTTTCGACCGAGAGCGGGAGCGGGTCGTTCGGTCGCTCTCACCCAACATAATGCGTGTGTGTGGTACAGCTAATGCGTGTGTGTGGTACAGCGGAGCGAATGGATTGCGTTACGTCATGCGTCGTACATTATCTTTGTACGACTGAGTGTGATGTTAGTGGTAGTCATTTATACTGGGCAATGGCAGCGGTTCTCAAAGTTTTGGCTTTCAGTTTTGTTTTGTTTTGTTTTTCTTTGAGGGTTGTAGTGCCATTTAGTTGATGCCAGCTGTTCTTAAACTTATGGGTTGTAATTTTATTTTTTAGGTTTTTAGAGTTTTAGGTTGGATATGTTTAAATATATTTGTATATATATATGTGAGTGTGTGTGTGTATATATATATATATACACATATATATTGATCTGTATGCATAAGTGCGTGCGTGCGTGCGCGTGCGCGTTTGTATGTGTGTATGTGGCGGTAGACAGATGGGTCGGGTCGGCCGTGACTGTAGGGTCTCTACATGCTTTATTATTGGCATTAACATTTAATATAAGTTCTTGGTTTATTCGCAGAAAGATGACATTTTTGATTCGCGCACTGTAGGTATCAACGCGTGATACATTACAAAACAGGAATAAAATAAAAAAAAGGGAAATTAAAACAGTCATAACAGAAACAGTAAAATAGTAATAATAAATGAAATATGTACATAAAAGAATATAACTATGAACCATAACATCACCCTTTTCATTCAAATCAATCAAAGATGCGCGTAAACTAATGCTCACATTTCAACATGGAACACCCATTGGACGGACGCCTTGTAGCCAATGAACGTGAAGTACTAATAATAGGTCAAGTATCGTCGAGAGTGCATTGTGTTGCTCCCCCCCACCCGCTCCCCTCTCCCGATGTCCCCTTTCACCTCGGCTCCCTCTCGAACGTCTGTCGAGCAAGCTTGAGAATCGCTGACACTAGTATATAAATTGGCCAAGTTTGGATTCAATAAACATAGCATTATTTTGTTAGCATTATAGATGTTATTGTTGATATTATTGTTGACCGCGACGTCGGTCGAGTGGCTGCGAGCCCGACTGCCGAACGGGTGCTCCTGGCTTCAAATACGGGGTCGGCTGCTGCTATACTAACCTAACTTAGAATAACCTAACCACACCTAATCAACGATAACCTAACCTAGCCCAACTCAACTGAACCTATTTGTATTCGAAGTCATCGTAAAAATTATAGGTTTTTGTCAATAATCTTTCTTTCTTATTCCCGCTAATTTAATGCCGATACTGTTAGGGTCAACATAGCCAGAGCCTGACTCCCAAACAAGTGGGACATCTTGAGAAACAACGTGCGAATTTATCTGATAGTGTCCCTTATACATATGTAGTGCAATTTATTTATTTATTTAAGTTTTATGGGAACTTACAGCTAAATACATAAATGATAGGATACAAAAGCAGAATAGGTAGGAAATGACCAATGAAAAGTTTCCACCAATAGTAAACAGGTTAAAATAGAAAGAAAAAACAAAAAACGGACACGTGCAAACAAGAAAAAAATGACAGTAAAAGATACAGGAAAAAAAATGTAAGATTCAACTATGTACGATTACAACAGGCAGAAAACAAATAAGTCTAGTATTCCTATGTAAGAAAAAACGGAAGTATTGTGTTTTTTGCACACACAAACAGATGAAAAAAAAATGAAAATTTCATTGTACCACTTACAGTAACTAAACAGACTCGTTAGTTCTGAAGATCCGAGCGACCGTAAGTCGCTCAAGTTGACCACTGGTGGTATTAAATAAGACGATGTCTAGATTTATAGAGAGCGCGTTGAAAAACCTGCTCGCACGAGACAGGAAACAGTTACGACAATACTTGGTTCGGGCTGTAGGTATATACAGTGAACAGGGTCTCCTGAAGGAAGCGTAGGGTACACTTAGACCAATACGCTCCAACAACTCTGGACAATCAAACGAGCCGTTCGCAGTATTTAACAAGTAAGCTATATCCGCAACACGCCCACTCTCCTGCAGCGGTAGAACATGAAATGTACGGCAACGTCTTGTCAGGTACTTATTTAATCTAAATTGGAGGTAGGAAAGGAAGCGTTGTTGAAGTCGTTCTATCTGTGTAATATAGGTGTTGTATATAGTTCCAAACCTGGGAGGCGTACTCTAGATGACTTGTTACGTATGAACTGCATAGGATTTTAATTGTTTTTATTGATGTGAAATCAGAAGATATACATACATACGTCTTAAGGAAAAATCGAAATACCATTCTGTACTTCGATTTTTCCTTTATAAATTTAATTAGAGATGTTCTAAACCAGGGAGGATATTTTTGAGAGGGGGTAATCATTTTAGTGGGTATGTGAGAATTTCTTAGGTCATTTAAAACATCATAGAAGAAGGTTATTGCAACATTTAAAGTCATTAGAGAGAATTCGTGATGCCAATTGATATTTTTGATGATTTTGACAATTAAATTGTAGTCGCCACGATTATATTGGTATTTAATGTAGGGATGGGGCCGAAGAGTGTGTGGATGGACAAAAGCAGCTGATACACATAGTGCTGGGTGATATGAGTCTTCGGATAGTGACGGATTTTCACAGCGGGAGACACTTATTTCGCTATTGCAAAAGAAAGGATCTAAAATCCTACCAATAGCGTTATTAATGAAATTGTATTGGGAAAGATTAATCTTTCACGATTCCACGGAGTTCTGCATAAAATTTATGGAAGACTTTATTTCCGACAATTCCGACCTTAATCGCTTGAGCTCCGCTATATCCTTCAGTTCAGCTATGTCTGATTATACAGCCTTCACACTGGCCGGCAGTATCGATAGTGAGGCCATCTGTAAGGTCAGGTTCTTTAAGTCCAAAACTACATTATCCAGATCTGCAGTCGAGGGGGAAACAGCTGGGATTCTTTTAACAGGAGGGGCCTTCAATGGACTGGCTCCGGTTCCCTTACCAGACGGACCACGTGTTGCGGCGATCTCCCAACTTGCGGTATCCGCTTTCGATGATACCCGCACAAGAGAAATCCAAACGTGCCTGACGGACCGAGCACTGGGCACCGTCTCTAAACTCCTCGTTACACCTTACGCACTTGAACATGTTTAATAACTTTGAAGAAAGGACGAGAGAAGTTTGGGAATCACTGCGCGAGTACAAACGTTCATACAAGTTACACGTACGCGTGTGCACGGTCCGATGTCTGCGGACTGACTGAAGTATGATAATAATAATACGGGTGGTAGCTCACCACTCGATATCCGGTACCCGGTCCGAGTGTGGTGTGTCGGCAGCCAGGAGTGCCAGCTTCGTGGCCGATGATATGCCAGTCTTCCTCGCTATTTGTGATATCTCGTTCTGCAGTTTCTCCAGTTGTGCCTGTGGAAACAATTATAATGATCAATTTTATTAATGTTGCTAGCAGATTTCTAGTAGTTGCAGGCATGTCCACTTATTAACAGGTCCTGGGTTCGTTTTCTGAGTCTTGCAAAGTAATATTGGATTTTTCTGACTCAAAATTCTGTGTAGTAGCTCGGACCATCGGTGCCATCGCGCCCTGTCTTAAGCCTTGTTTTTGTAAGGTATAAAGCCTACACCCTACTCCTCATTGGAGAATATGACAACTGGTGGAACATAGAAGTATACCACTCCCCTCTGCCTACCCTTTGGAGAAATACAGCTGTGATGTCATGTTATTACTATATCATCACACCAGCTCCCTTAGTAGGCAGAGAACACAGACTGTCAAGCAAGTGTCATCCTTACAGACTCAGGAATAATAATAATAATTAGAAAAAATAATCATCATCTCCCATAAATCACAATCCCCACTATCAAGGTATAGTCATATCATCATGGCCCTCATCATCATGTCGTGTTAGTACAGATCATAGAAAAGTAGGAGTAATACACTTTTGTGTTACCCTGTCGGCGCGGGGGTCGAGATGTTCATTCATTTATTTACTTACTATTTATTGCAATGCATGCTAATTTATTGCAATATCGTAACAATGGGCGATCTTGATGCCTCGTGGCATTCTCCGCCGGTCAACCCTTGGATTATATATGTACCGGTTTAAGCTAAGTACGTTTTTCGGAATGGCCCCGATTAGTAGCAGGCTCATGAAGGATCTCGTACCGGTCCGAGGCCAGTCGCGCCATCGCGAAAAACGTACGTACGTGAGTTAAGCCGGTACATATAGAATAATGTAGAATCAAACATTCACGAGGCATTTAATAACTGGGTGCTCGCGGTGTGATGCGTGTTCGGCATTTCCCATGTGAGGCGCGCGGCCATACTCCAGTAAGTAGCGCGCCGCTACATTATGCTTTCATAGGTGGTGAATGTTACGTTTTCACGGGAGGTGAATGCTGGATGCGGCAGGCCAAGGACAGGGCGCGATGTCGCTTTTTAGTAGAGGCCTACGTCCAGCAACTGACTGGGATAGGCTGATGATGATGATGAGAGGTTAAAGAAATCCGCACCTTAACCCTCAACCGCTCTGCCATCTGCCGGAACTTGCCAGGCTCGTGAAAGCGCAGAGCGCGCTTGGCTCTCGTGGGCGGCTTGCTGGCCACCCGCTCGTCCACCCAAGACGCATCGGCCAGGGGTTCCGAGGTGGCCTGGCCTGATAGCTGAGCTCGGAACTCCTCGCGCCGCTTCGCACGAATGTTGGCCTGGAATGTGACAAAAAAATATACCCTCTACTTGTCTTCTGTACCCTGACATTTGGAGCATAATAAAACCCTGCGGTTCTGCGGTATATATTAGTACATCTGTCGCCATACGGCCAAATGAATTGAAATAGCGTAAGTGCTTGTATTATGTACATCATTATCTCATCATCATCTCAACATCAATTCTTATCATTGGAGATCATAAAACTTATCAACACTATCTCTTAAAACTGCTAGAGATAGGCCTGCTCTAAGAATAAAAGGGATGTCGAAGGATTGAATTTTAAATTTGGAAAATTTTAATCAAACGTTTGCATGCCATCACTATAACAATACACTTAAGCATATTTTTTTATTAATAGTCTGAGTTTAATTAAATACTTTAAGAGTGGGTGCAACATGAGTGAGCTGCACGCGCTTGCCCGACGGGTCCACGGTGCGCCCCTCGCGGTCCAGGATCAGCGGCGCCGGCCCGGAGCGCCCCGCTGCCAGGGCTCCGCCTGAACGTGACAAACATTAATAACGTAACATCACGCCTATAATCCTCGAAGGGGTTTATTTTGCGCATACCTAGTCCTCTTATATCAGAGGGGGGTGCCATCTATTGACAAGTCATAGTACAGTCACGAAGGTACCTATTCGAATGGAGATCAGATAAGTTTAGTACACTTCCACGTTTCACCACTGGTTTCATACTTTCTAAACTGATTTTGAAACAGAGTGTATTTGAGATATTACACTCTGGTCGCAAATGAGCGATATACATATATGTACATATAAATGTATGTATATACAGATGTAATATTTATGAAGTAAGCCAATAGAAAACACATTAGCTACCTGCTAATTTCCTCTGTATCCTCGCTTGAAGCTCAGCAATCTTTCGCTGCTTCTCCAACTCCTCCTGAGTTATTGGCATCACCTCTATGAAAGAACAAAATACAGAGTAAATATATCATCACCATCAGCCCGTTAAGTCCTAGACAGCCTAGATATAGGCTTCTCCTGAGGGTTTTTAGCCTATAATCCCCATGTTAGGCATGTAGGTTGGACAGCAGGTACATATACATACATATATATAGATTTTCGTTTTATCTACAATACAGGCAATTTTTTAAAGATATCGTACTACCGACGGTAATTGTTATTATATAGCTACTTAGAATTTCAAGTTAGAAAACCCCAATAGTACAAGACCCGGGGATCGAACGTTAATCCTCTCGATTAGCGGTTGCGTTTGCGACCACCCGCCGACGACGCTGTTAAGTTATTGAATTTTACTTTCTTGTTCTTTCCTTTTAGTCTTCAATGCATTATTTTGTCGTCTGTAAGTGGTATGGTGTTTAAGGAAATAAGGTTTTCATATTTCTCTTTGTATTTTCCAAGGTGTTCACCTGGTTTGGAGTACAGCACCGGCTTGATGACGCTGGGCGGCGGGATGGCGTTATTCTGCTGCATTTGCACCTTAATCTGTTGCGCTGCGGCAACTGCAGCGTTGACTCCCGGCTTCGTCTCGCTCTTTATCGCCACCAGCATACGTTTGCGCTCCTCGATTTCCCTTTGAGCGTTCGCCATCATCAGCTGAAAACGTCAAATGAAAAGTATGTCTTAAGCTGTGTAACATCACACCAGGCCCTTAACGGGATGGGCAAAAAGCAGCGAGTTACAAATATCTGTATCCTTGTCTGCAGGGACATGCTAAGCTCCTTCTTTTACATTGAAAAATTTCTTCGTACATAGCCACCAGTTATAGAGACTTTTGAGTCTCAGGCTGTATCTGATCTATTTGGTCAAGACAGATGTAACAAGTTGCGAAGGCTGAAAAACATTTCGTTAAAAGAACGAATATGTGACAGAATCATCTGTTCACATTATAATTTCAGAAGTTCTATAACTTATAATGGACAAAGCCGATAAACCTTCTCCAGCTGTGTGGAGAAACATCCCACCCACAAGTTATCATAGTAACATCACGTCTGTAACCCCCGAAGAGGTAGGCAGAGGATTGTAATACATTCCCACGCTTCGCCGGTAACGTTTTATGTCACATGGCATAGGTAGTGAGTCTGTTGCCAGCCATAGGGCGCAGAATCAGACATCCAAGGACTTTTTGAAATTTCTACTATAAAATTCAAGTTAGAAAATTCAGCAGCACTCGACCCGGGATTCGAATCCGGACCTCTCGATCAGCAGTCATGCTTTGCAACCACTCGACCAACGAGTCAGTCAAAGAATCCTTAAGCAATATCTAATGAATCATAAAACCAATACCTTTATTTTATCAGCACTGAGGCCAGCCATCTTCGACCCAACCGTCTCCCCCTCGGGCAGCAGCGACGGGATCTCCAGCGCGTTCCCAAACTTATCCTCTCTCTCCCGCTCTCGCTCTCTCTCCCTCTCCTTCTCCATCTCCTTCTCCCGCTCTCTATCTCTGTCCCGTTCCTTGTCTTGTTTGTCGCGTTTCTCATCGCGATATTCGTACCTGTCATCGTGACGTGATCTGTAATAATATATAGAGAAAACACTTTTTAAATTGGAAACGGGTGAAACTAGTGGTATGTGATGGTAATCATCGTGAGAAATGGGGGGTAAAAGTCTGATCTAGTCCTGGCTCCGTTCAGAAGTTAATAATATATTTAATAGCAGTTATAAATCCAAATTTTAGTTATTTATTTAATTTACAGTACAAAAATCCCCACCTCTTAACATCCCTATCTCTGTCTCCTGACTCATGCTTCCTCTTCTGAGTTTTAGATGTGGATATGAACTCCTGGGCTAATGCTAAGACCTTGTCGGCTAGCTTGCTTGCCTTTTTTGAATCAATGTGAGCTGATATCTTGTCTATGATCTTACGACGCTCATACCTGTAAATGTGGAATTATGTGCAAAGTTATGGTTTTTATGTGTCCTTATAAACTACACGTTTATAAAAAATCTGTTAGATTTGCCAGTATCATTAGCTCACCTGCTATTCTGTAGTGAAAGATAGAATATTACAGGTGAGTTGTGGATGTGTGGTATACTCCTCAGCCTACAC
>DWEE01004035.1:0-10005 GCA_018245755.1 Parelbella macleannani
ATATTATATTTTGTTTACAAAATAATAAGCCACTGCATCATATTTGCTTATAGTCTATAGACAATTCACTTTATGTGTTAAGCCTTCATGACTCATACATAATTATTTTACAACTGAAAATCAACAAATCATAACTAAAATAAACCTATTGCATATAGTTTGTCTAATGATCTAATTTCATATGTAAGTGTATCCAACATTCAGGCTTAATTGCATAATACGTATTATGAAGAGTTTGCTTAGTTTGTAGATTTTTAGATACATTTTCTTTACTGCTGTATAGTCACTTTATTTTATAGACATTTTATTTTTGTTTTTCTATATCTATATAAATATTCACATTTGGTAATTAGTCTAAAATGAAATCTTAATAATGATGCAAGATCTCTAGGTTTGAAATGTTTTTGGTAGAATGTTTAAATGTTTAATTTTTTTTATTGAATGATCTTATAGAAATAACACTTGATCTTGTAATTTATTCGCGAAGCATAGTTTAATGTAAAATGTTTCAAATGCACTTTAATAGTAAAAAGTTGAAAGAGTTATTACAGTAGTGTATTTTATATTATGTTGTTTTGGCAATATTTCCATTGCTGAAAAGAAGTTTCGCTATGTTAGTCAACTGGCAGATAGATGCATTATACAAAGTAATAAATTGAGGAGATTTGAGGGCAAATAAATTGGGTGTTGAAACAATAGATTTAAGTTTGTTAATGAAACATAACATCACGCCTGTAATCCCTGTAGGGCTAGGCAGAGGGGTGTAGTACACTCCCATGATCAACCAGTTACGTTAATGTCTCATGGAATAGGTGGTGAGCCTATTGCCTTACACCGGGTTCAGATCCAGTATCCAAGTCTCTACTAGAAATTCTTAATAAGAAAAATCCAATCGTTCCTGACCCGGGATTTGAACCTAGGACCTCACGATCGGCAGTCCACTTGCATCCACTCGACCCATAAGGCAGTCATTCCCATAACACGTAATATTCAGGCATCTAACGTCTAAAGCATGTGATGTCCACAAACTCTTATGTTATCAGTGTGGTAATCTATGGCTGTAAGCCCTTTCGTTCCAAGGACAGACCCAAGCTCAACAGCTAAAAATGGTGGTGTTGATAATAGTAACCTTCTAGGAGTTATTGGGTTAGATAGCCAATTGATATTAATTTTAATGAATTTGTTATCATATTCATTCTATCGTCAATTTATATAAGAGAAAGGCATGTTAACTAAAACATGCTGACCTGTCACAGTCAGTTCTATATATCACAAATCGATATTTTCAGGCTATGAAGTAAATTTATGCAGGTGGTTCAGATTTGTCGAGAACATAGTTCTAATTGTTATGATCTTTAAATGCTAACTGATCGATGCTCCTTTTTAAACTGACATCACAATATTCTAGTACTGGAAACATCGCAATTTTTTTAAATACGAGTACTACAATTTATAATCATAATCTCCAAGTGAATATTACCCCCTAAAGAAATATCGTCAAGCTTTATGAAAATTGAATCAAAATCCATCATTCTAATCGAGTTTAAAATTAACTAGAGTAATTGTACATGTGCACAAGGAACACAGAGATACATACGTAGTTATAACATGCTCACAGACCGCGTCAGACGTATCGCGCGATATAAAACACGCACAAAGACAATATAAAACGTAATAAATGATCTATTAAATATTTCTCACATCCAAGTGTGACCACCGCCTGTCTTGGCATGAACAACGATTCTAATTACACGTTGTTATCCACTAGTACATCATGTGCAAATGTCAGATAGGTGTTATGTAAGTATTTTGACTTTCTATCCACTTCTTTCGCAATTCATAATAATAATTATTATTATAAAGTCACGCTAGGGATCTTACAGCTTAAGCAGAGAACACTACGTGATGAGCGTGATGAATCTAGAGTAAACGCATCTGGCACTCAATGCTCTCTGCCTACTCTGCATTTGTCTATGCCCATCCTATATTTTCAATGTCTTTGAATTATCAAGTTAGAGATGAATATCTAATTCAATAAATTTATTCATCCACATTATCCATGGATCAAGCGGCATAATCGTTTGTGTCGTTGACGGCGCTTAGAACTTTAATATGAAAAATAATAATAATGTACACCTAAAAATCTGTTTTTTACTTCAAGTCAATATAGTTTCACACATTGTATTTTATAGTTATGAGATACTCGCTCGATAAAAGCAATAATTGTCGATGTAATTTCTACCATTGTGTATTCAACCATGCATAATGCAATGCCAAGTGCATAAATGTTATGGATTTTGTATCGCGTTCTTCGCGCAACACGCGTTCTTGAAATCGCCCTGTGAGACTTCGTCGAATCGAGAGCTTAGCAGTGGAGTTTGAATGACAATACAATTTTAAGAATAATCCCTTTCATTACTGAAATTCAGAAGAAAATAATAAAAGTAACATCATCTCTGTGATCCCTGAAGAGGTAGGCAGAGGAGTGTAATGCAGTCCCAAGTTTCACCAGTTACGCTCACGTCCCACGGAATAGGTGGTGAGCCTATTGCCATGCACCGGGCACAGATCCAGACTCCGAGTCACTACTAGAAATTCTAAATTAGAAAAACCCAATAGTATCCGGTCCGGGATTTGAACCCAGAACCTCCCGATCGGCAGTCGCGTTTGCAACCACTGGACCATAAATAAAATAAAATCATAAAAAAAATCTGTTTAACAGAATATGGATACGACTGATTAAAATTTTGTTTGTATTGCATTAAGATTTTAGAGCAAGATGTCTTGTGTCGAGATTTTTGAATAAAGCCTGTCTTTACGCTAAGCATTATGTGCATTAACTTTATTTACACGATATCATCATGAAAATTCACAGACAGACTTCGATCTGAGAAGTATAAATAAATGGCGTGATACTTTCAAATAAATAAAAATATTACAATAGCTACATACTTATTTTTATTGGCAAACAATAAAATCTGAAAGCAGATGCAACACGCAATGGTAAAATATATTTGCATTTCAAGGTTGAAGTATTCGAAAATGTTTGTAATTTATATTTTTGAAAATCGATTTTATTATATCGATGTTGCTTAAATTATATGTAACCACTATTTTTGCTCAATTTAAATAGATTTATAAGGTAAAATGTGCCATAATTTTGAAGACAGAAAAATTTGAATGTCGAAAACGTTTAGCTTTCTTGCCAAGTTCTTTTAATGATTCCTTACTTTTGAAATGTTGCTATCTTTTTTTAATGGTCATCACTTATAAGTATAGCTTTTGCGATTAGAGATTAGTGGGTGTGAAATGTGAAGTCTGTTTGATGAACCAAACTGCGTAAATACTCTGTGCTGGAAGAGTACTCCCAAAATCTGTCGTAAGCGCTGTGTTCTACCAATATTCCCCGGTCCTTAACGAAACTAACCGGAACATACGTACATAAAGATTAACATCTTGGTAAGAAAATCTTTTGCGTAGAACAACTAATGATTAAAGTAAATGACTCGAAGTTTTCAAAGCCAATATCTCGTTAAATTTCAAGAAATCGTATATAACTTATATTTATATTATTTATATTTTATTGAAATACCTATTCCTAACATATCAAATTCCATATAATTAGCAACGGCTTCTAGTTGTTTCATTAAAAAGAACATGCAAATCACAATTGTCAATAAGTCTGTTTGTCCTTTTGTTGTTTCACTTGGTTGAGAAAACATACCGCTTAAGTAAGAGACATACAACATGAACCATTACCAGCTCTTTCTGAAGGCATCAACAAACAAAGAGGACGCGCGATCATAATTAATGGAAATGAAACAAAGCAGTTTCAGTCTCGTTTTAGGGCGAGTGTGATGAACTCAGCATTATTCTCGGAGTCATTTCGTGCATCATTCATTCATTGTGCACACATTTATCGAACTTTATGTCAACAATTAAATGACTTGCTCATTAGTGAATTTGGATTGTTTCAGGTGTATTTTGTATAGAAAGAGGCAGTGATGTGATAGGGACAATAAGCTAATGTATTCAGTTTTAATCTATTGTTTGCTATAGTTCACTTCCATCAAGCATCGATCATCCATTTTCTTCCGGTAAGATCTAGACATAGCTAGAGAAGGATGCCTCAGCATACAGTAAAAAGTATTGTAAATATTCATATATTATCATCATCTATTTGTTTGTCGTGCCATTGTTGGATGTTGGTCGGTCCATTGTTCCACGGATGTCCTCTCAAAGTGAAAGGGTTAAGACTATAATGTAGGCTGGCCAGATATCGATTAGCAAACATAATTGTTGCTATTCATATGTAATCAATAGTGATAAGTAATATGCCGTCAAAGTATGAAACATGTATTGTAAGACTGGTCTAGGTTTGGATACGTGTCTTTTGGACCGCGCTTTCCCGTCTTCCGTCGTACGCGAAGTCGGTCAAGTGCCAACCTATTTTAAATATAAAATTCAAAAAGAAGTATAATCACGACGTAGTGAAACTTTTCCCTGTCGTTTATTTTTATTCCCGGGCATTTCGCACTGTTTAAACAACAGCGTATGGCTGTGCAAATATAATATAGCATCAAAGTATGTTTGGTATTTTATTGCTGCAGAGGAAGTAGCGAACTTAGCAATAACCTTGACTTGCATGTAAACAGAACAGAAATAGACACTTTTCAATGTTTACCATTACCCACAATATTACACACTTACTTTCTATAGTGTCAACGATAAATTCAAAGAAGTAAATTGTCTCCTAACCATTCTGTACATAGAAGGTGATGTGAGTACACTAAGTTTGGTCTTATAATACATAGGTATTGAAAGTGTTAAGTGAAAGTGGTACGTGTTAATAAAAAGCAAAACGACTAAGGTACAAATGAAAGCACATACATACTTATTAGAGACTTATATTATGATAAAGGTATGCAAAAGATCTCCTAAGAGTGTTATTTTACGATGGAAATCATACAAAAAAAAAAACAAAATTTTTAATCAAATACGTTTTGCAAAGGGGTAACGTAATGCTGGATGACAAAATGAAATGTTATATTTTCATATTTAAAAACTATATAAAATTTCAAATTGAATTCGGACTAAGCAACATACATGCTTAGTCTGAAAAGGTAAACTTGAATTTAACACGTAGTTTGTACGTCATACTTACCTACGTTGTACCGTATTTACGTGCTTCGTTGTTATTGGCTGCAGTGTCATACTACGAAGTAATCAGTTGTTGACGTGGTACAAACTATATTTAATGGTTCTTCAAATCTTTGATATAGACGCATTGTTACAATAGTTCTTAGTAACATTGAACCGTCATTGTTTCATACTTACACGAGATTTACTTTTGAAAACAAAGTGTTGTCAAGGCGAACTGTATCTTGAACAGAATGACAGATGTTACTTTTGCAGAAAACGTCCAATCAAATAGACGAAGTAATGAATAAAATTATTGTTTGTTAAGAATATCGTTAGAGAATATTTTCCTTGCTGGCTGAAGGTGAACTAATCGTGTCACGGTCCTTCCCTATATTAATATAGTATTGTAAAGATAGATAATAGATGATAATACGAATTGATAACCGTACCATCGTTTGAATACAGGTCAGTGGACCTGCGCGCGCACGCGTAGACCGCGCGCGACGATCTCGCCACCGTACGCCGTTTCCGTAAAACATCGTCGCTACTGTATCATTATCGACCGTAATGTTTAATCGTTAAGAACCTTAATATTATTGCAATTACATGTATTTAGCTCTATTGCAGTTCAATTTCAGTTCTAATTCTATATTTTTAAGGTCCATATTTGCGATGAGAGGAATTTTAAGCGGTCGACATTATGTCGCAAGAGCACAGAGTGCTAAATTGTTCGTAATTTGTTTTTGGAGGGGCGCCACGAACAACAGTACAGTTGTCAGCTGATTTTAATAATACCACGCAGTGGTGCGCGGTTTCGCTTGAACGCACATAATACTATCATCATCATGTCATCTTGATATGCAGCAATATTGTATTTTGATCAATATAATAATAATACCAACATTTGACACTTGACCAAATTACCGACTAGGATTCATTTAATATCAACAAGTACATCTAGAATTCCAGCTCTTTAGTTCTTTGTCAGTAAAAGCGTGTTAATTTTCGCAACGATTAGGTATATAATCTGTAATCTTTTTATCGTTCGATGGCTGAGCTGGAGGCTGTAATTTCATTTCGGATTGAAAGGGTTAGGGCCATAATCTGCCAGGGTGACCAGATGCGGATTGACAGACTTCTCATGCCTAGGAGAACATTATAGGGAACGCCAAGGTTTGAGGTTTCCTCATGATGTTTTCCTTTACCGTTACAACATTTTTTGTTCCGAAGTGCACGCCAGGGAATGAATCTAAGACATTGGACCAGAAGGCTGAATTCTAATACACTAGGCACTATTTAAAATATATACTTTAATAATCATTAACTTCAGTAAACACTCCTATTTATAGACTAGCACAGTCCTAAGGTAGTAGAGATCATAAGGAATAAATTTGACTGCAGATCAAAAGTACCTACCGGAGTATCTAAGTGCACGTTAGTCGTTTGCATATCGACATTGTTCATGTCAAGCTATTTTGACGTCCATATCCTTGTTGCTACACACTTAAGTCGCATAGATTTTCAACACAATATTTCATTTGCATTTGCTGTTGGTCAGTCTGTTTTTCTTTTGTGGCAAGCATTAACTACATTTCTTTTTTTATCGGAAATTGATTTAGGTCGACGGAAAATTGACAAGGCATGGTCCATTATTCATGCTGATATACGGAATGGATACTTAATGTAAATACAAAAGGTTTATGCATATAGCATTATTGATATTGTAGATATACTTCTAGATATTTTATAATATTTTTAAACTGTTATAATAGCAACCAATGATGATACATTGTGTTCCATTTGATAATTATTTTATGTTCTGATTATTAGCGGTAATAACAATAATAAGAGTAAATAAATTACAAGGCAATCAACCGCATAAAGCTTGCAGTAAAATGTGAGATTTTCTGTTTCATGTTGACGTTATATTCGGTACTTACGCCATTTTTGAGCTAGGTACTTCAAAATGCACCAGTTTATTTTCGATTTTAATATGAGACATAAATTTACGTTATGAATAGTATGGATAATGCCAAGTGCCAATTATTACAAAGGAAGGTGTTTATTATTATTTACAGTGAGGCAAATAATGAAAACGATCGAAGAAATAACATAACTAGACATCGAAAAGAATAACGGAAATACATAGGCGAAATGACAATAACATATATAATATAAACATATAACTACAATCGCGTTTTTATATAAACAAATAATCAAATTTCCGTATCGAAACCGTTGCGGGCGCTAGCCTCAAAGGAAAGTGAAACGAGAGAGAGAGAGAGTTGAGGCAGCAGTGAATCTGTTTCAAGAGTTTTTGAAAGTGAAACTTTGAACGCGTGATGTGATGTCACTAGCCCCATTCATTTCACCGATGACGACGGCGGAACCAGCTTGTTCGTGTCTAACGGTCTCTAACGTAACAGTGATACCTCTTTCAAATCAGGAAGTCGCGTCCTATCATCTTTATTTTAAAGTACTTAAGGTCGACAATTGCATCTTCAACGAGGTATTGTGTACGCTAGTGTCTTAAAGATTTCGTGATAAAGTTAGTTTACGTGTGTTTTCGTCATCTCATAAGTGTTAGTAAGTAAATAAACATTTTTAGTATTCTTATTTATATATTCCTATCAAGGTTTCATAAATCATTGTCACTGCAAGCTAATACCAGTTCTATCATAAAGGTATGTAGACTTATTGACGTCATCATTGTTACTAATTGCATAGCAATTGAAAGAGTCGTCCTCAGAAGAATCTTGATCTTTACATACATTTATCTCAATTTTTACGGCCGTATTACAGTGCTCTCGGTTATACATATTCAAGATTAAGTATACATTATATTTAATTTGGAAATTTTAATAGTTCTTATTGTTCGCGCGGTATAATAATTTTTCAGTAACGTAATTTATTTTAGTAATGGGTACGTGAATTTCCAATAGACTTAACTGACTGCAAGGAGTGACTCTGTAATATAGTATTTTTCATAAATACTTTTCCATGTCAGGTATATTTTTACAAAAGGGTACCTCCACGGTCAAATCTTTTTTTCCGTTTATTTTATGTTTCGAAACCTATCTCAATTTTTGATTTACTAAATCTTTACTCTCACATTTCTTAAAATTCTTTCTGACTAACAATATTTGTATATTTACGCCCAGCTTAAATGAAGAATACATAAATAATAATTTGCAAGAATTAATTTTTATGTTATACTATTATCAAAATTGGGAATTTTCTGTAAGATACGTATAATTAAATTTTTTAGATCATTCAGTGTCAAAGTATTCAAAATGTCCTTATTAGTATAGCTATAGTTCTTACTATAGTTACGAAGTTAATACTAATTCTCTTAAAATGTTCTCGTACATATGTTACTCTTATGCAATAAAATACTTAACAAATAATTTTATCGGCTCAGTTAATAACGTTTTATCAGTTTTCAATTATAACATTAGAATAGAATTAGAAGCTATTTCTAAATAAAATAATTTAAATAACCGTTTAAATTGCAATTTCGTGAGTACACTTAACACTTTATCGACCGCTAGCCTATCGGCTTTTCAATTGCTGACGCTTATCGACCGCTAGCCTATTTATCGGCTTTTCGATTGCCGACGCTTATCGACCGCTAGCCTATTTATCGGCTTTTAGCTATTGACGGTTGTCGTACACAGTGGGTTGTTGTTGTTGTTTTTATAACTATGCGTCGTCAACAGCGTTGATCATTTGCCGCCCGTTCAGTGGGTTTTATTGTTTTTGCAGTAACTATATACTATCTTCTCCATATCTGTATGAATTATATTTTTTTACCGTTTCTAATGGATAAAGACCGTGTAGATGAAGATTTTATGCTTAGATACTATGTCAGACTATAGCAGTTATTCAGAAAGTGACGGTAATGGCGTCGCAAGTGATTTTTTTATAAACACTCGTAAGCCGCGGAAATTATTGCCACTGTAATATAGCGATTCAGAAAGTGATCATGGTAACAGCGCTGAAGTAAACATGGTCAACAAATGGCAAATCAATTGTTTTGGAACCTTTCGAAGGCAGCCAAGGTATAAGAATTCTACCAAAATATAAATGCGCGCGCGATTAAGTCGGTACTTTCTGAGTGGCAGGCTCAACCACCACCGGTCGATAGAGTGTTAAATGTAACTGGTAAAACGTGTAAATGTACTACACTCCTTTACCCACCTCGTCGGGAATGACAGACGCGATTTTATGTATTAAACTGCATGAAGTTTTTTAAATGTTACTAGGCATTTTCACACTTAGCGCACGCTGATTTGAAGCACATTTGAGTCGATTTGTTTGAGGTTGCGTTTACGCTAACAAAATGAAGATTCGAAAAATCTTTGATGTTTTTTCTTTTCTTTAGACCAGCATTTACTGACAGAAGTTTTCTGACTAAAGTAATAAGTTAAGTAATGAAAGTTGGCAGATATTTTGTAAAAACAGCATTTTTTCACTCGCAATATTTACTCCACATTTACTGCAAGCATCATAGATAACATCATCTTTAATTAATTAAGTAATTATGTTATCAAAGTAATAGTTCTAATGAGCTTAGTTCCTGTCTTCGTCATATTTGTGGTCGAAAGGGTAAACGCAACCTTATTCGTTTGGTTTTTGAGAATGTAATCTAGTCTTTATAGTTCTTGCTTCAGTAAAATAAACTTTGTATCTTAATTTTGTGTTTTCAGTCCACCTCGTTTATTGATATTACTGTGTTACAATTTGACGATATTTGATAAAAGCTTAACTGGAGTAGAGCGTATGTGGATTATGGCCACACAGTCTATTACCAATATTTTGATGTATTTCTAGGTGTAATGTCAAAATTGTAGAAACTTCCAG
>DWEE01004036.1:0-10004 GCA_018245755.1 Parelbella macleannani
GCACTTTTATAAAGAGGTGCGCGCCATGGATTTGAACCCAGGACCCCCGGAATGAGAGGCTGAATTCTTAACCACTAAGCTACCACTGCTATATTGATTAATATTTAATTAATTCTTTAAATTTCATTTTTTGTTCTGTTAATTTCGTATTCCTTCTTTGATACTCTTAGATATAGAATTAAAGAAAAAGCGAGCTTTTAGTGTCTTTATTTGCAAACTTACAACATCAACAGTGAAAGGAAGTCAAAACAGAAAGAATTTATCAAATCTATTAATTTACATAAATCTTGTATCAAACGGGTTATAAAATTAAGACACTTTATTTGATTGATAGACCAAACTTTGTATCAGACCCGCAACGTAAACTATCCAATTCTAATTGCATTTTGTTTTAGTTTCATTTAATCTCATTTATCTACTCGATTGGAATCATTCATCCAGTCCATCCGATTACAATTGCGTTTTAATTGAATTCCCGGAAGAAGTAGCTAGAGCAGAATGGTTTGGACGATGTTCTGATCAACTGTCATTTGATTGCTTTGTGACGTCAATGAGTGCTTGGTGCCAGGTGGACTGCACTTGTGAAGCCTGCTGTCCACTTCGCTGTCATGCTTCACTGCTCCGTTGCCAACATCATTTTTTTATTGCACTTAGGTACATATATGTATTGCCTGTTAGCGACCTGTCCTCACTGTCCTCCCTGTAAGTGCGGCTAAGTGAACATTTGCATGTCATAGCTTTGGAAGCACGTGTTTTCTTTCACCGGGAACGCCTAGAAATGGAGATTTCATGTATAGACTTGTGGTAATTATCGAAATTAACCAAAGATTACTTTATCGCTTTAATCTGTTTTGAAATACAACAGTATAATTCAAAGACAAAACAAGTCTAAGAAACAGCCTAAAGTTGAATTTATTATTTTCTATAACGATTGCTGTATACCCATAATTATTCGTGTGTCGACGATTTATCGTCGATTAAGTATGCAAATGATCGCGAAGAATTATTATTTCGACCTCCTATTGGATTCTATTCTATCGCTTGTGAATAGCCTTTTTGTCTCCAACAGTTGGAACAATGGGCGGACGTTTTAGATGTGAGAAAAACAATCATCATCTTAGTTATTGTAATGACAACAGTGTAAAATTACGATTGCATGTGTCTACATGTTCGAGTGGAAATTGTTACGTGAGTAGTGCGAGTACACATCTTGAATTGCGACCTTGATACATCCGATCAAGGTGAAGCAGTTGAATCATAACTGAGAAAAAATTGAACGCACAAGTTATGCTCACTGCTAGCCGGAAGTTCTTGTACAAGCTTACTTCGCTATATTCAATACAGTGGTCAAATGTTGCGGCTAATAGTAAAGAACCTGTGAATTTACATATACAAACATACGTGCAATAAAAATAATTAACATTACGTGTTATATTTTCAATGTACGTATTATATTTTGTTAGCCATAAAAAAAATTATTGATATCTAGCTTATTAGTTACGTATCGTATAGTTTTTTCGATGTAAATTAGTTACAAAGATAAATATGAAACCAATGGTACGTGATAAACATAATATAAGGAAGCGTACATCTCATGTTTACTTCGCTAGTGGCGTCCGCGTTGAAGAAAAAAACCAAATAATACATAAATCTTAAATCACACACACGAGTAAGCAATGTGTAAATTATATTTTCGGTTCATGTCAACATACATATGCTTTATAAACATTTTGAATGTTAAGCGGCTGCTAAGTAGCGTAGATAATGATAAACGAGTATATAAATGAACAGTTTTTGTAGTCTCTTAGAAGACTAACGTAACAATAGCGGCCTGTAGTAAATCCTGGCACATAATCTTTAGTTTAGCTCCTATTGCAAAACGTAAAGGTGAAAACAAATGAATCAAGTGTGGATGTAATCCTGTTCTGCTCACCTTGTGCCTTCAGGTTAAAGGTTTCTACGACAAATTTAACACATTGAATTTGAAGTTGACCAACTAATAGGACCTTAACGAATTTGTTATGAGCATAAACTTTTTATACCTTTTCGTGTTTTGATAGAACAATAGTTTTTCTACTAAACTGTTTAATTTTTATGTACATTGATAAGTCCACAGTTAAAAAATATTACATATACCAGTAACATTTGTCAATCTTACTGAAGGTTCTGAAAAGCATGAAAATGTGAACAACATACTCGTAAAGAATTGATTTAAAAACCGACGATTTAAAAACAAACCTTTTTTATTACATTGAAGTTAATAACGTGTGTTCCGTTTGGCAGACTCGCTCGGAGTTGATAAAGGCGGGCTTGAAGATGTCCATAGAGTTGAAGAGGAAAACTTCGGGGAGCGACACGGACAGCTGCGTGAAGCGCATGAAGAAGGAAGAGAGCGACGAGGACTACGACAGCAGTCACACGCACACTACTAAGGGTGAAGGGGTGGGTACCCGTATCAACTTTTACTTGTTAATGTCAACAATTCGTCCATCATCAACATCAACCCTTTAAGGATAACTCGTTCCACTATTAGACTTGCCTCCTCTCACAATAAGACCGGTTGAAGCTGTAGTCCACCACGCTGGCCACGTGCTGGCTGGAAGAGGTCAGACGCGTTTTAGAACATTTCATAGAAATTTAGGATGTCCAAGTTTTGTCATAATGTTTTCCATTACAGCCAGTAGCATTAATTTTAAAAGGAAGTCTGAATAAACTTGTTTCACTTGTCGCATTGGAGTGCCAATAGTACGTACCTATTTGTCTGTTCCTAGATAAATATATCGACAAGATATATTTATGTAAAGAACTATAAACATAAATTTAATTGCTATGTGGAAACATAAGTAACGTGAGAAACGTACAAAATGTTAGTTTATATTGATGTGCAAGAAAGTACGAGAATTGGTATACAAACTTGCCGTTCGAAACTATAAAGTCCATAACAGAGCCTTCAAAACATGTATTGTTCGCTATCAGTTGTGAAGTTTAAATTACGTAACTCGTTAAAGGAAACACAACACAGCGCAGGCATGAATATTTATTATTTAAACGAATTTTGTATTATTGTTTCTGAGCCCAGCCGCGGTCACCATAACTGCGATAATAAGGCTGTCGTCAAAGCTAAAGCAAGCCACACAATGAGAGCTCTACCAGGAACAAATAGAGTGGGAAGATTGCGAATAGTAACTATGATAACCGGCCAGCATTGTAATTCAACGGCTTTATTGAAGTTTTATAGCTTACAAAGAAGGCTGGCATTGCAAATGCGGCGACGCTCGTGACTTAACTTCCTGATTGAAAGTTGGACATGTCTATGAGAAATTATGATCATCGACTTCAGTTCCCTTCACACCTTCGCACTTGCCCATTCGTGTGAAATAACCATGTGTAATGACATACGGGTATCTAGCATGCTACCAAACCTACGAGGCCATAGTATAATGGTAGCAGCAATACAAATTAAATAAATCGTAATGAGATAAGACACGCCTTGGTTCCTTTACAAATTTCGAAATTTAATTAGTGCATCACAAATTAGGTAGATATTAAAAGTTTCTATTTCGTCATCGTCAGCGCTACTATCGGTATTTGTTGCGGACGCCTTATCTATCAGAATAAGAAAGATAAAACTCTAATCTATTATACTGGCCAAGTGCAGGTTAGCAAACTTCGCATGCCTGAGAGAAAATTATTAAAACTGCAAAATGTGTAGGTTTCTTCAATATGTTTTGCTTCAGTGTTAGCATAAGTGATATTTAACTATTATTATTACATTTTGGTTTCAAGTCTAGTCAAGTCTAGCCTAGCAATTGGCAAAACATGTTTAAAGATAAGTAACGCAATGTACGGTCTATAAGTTGCGTCGTGGAATTAGCGATTAAAAAACATATTTTTGGAAGCAGTGCAATAAGTTCCAAAAGACTGAAAGTGACTCGTTGATCTGTGGTTTGCAAACTGTCGACTGTCGCGCATTTATTTTATTACATACATACATACGTGCGGTGTGCGCAGACATATTTCCTTTCACCATTAAATCTGTTGTGGAACCTCTGGACCTCATACAACACTGTTGTCATATGCAATGCTGTACTACTAATACGTTAATGATTGATCCCGACCGTATATCGGCCACAGCGACTTGGATCAAACTATTGAGAGCTTCGCTGGTGTGCTCTCATGTGGCTGAGGTACGCCATACGTGCAGCAAATGTGCAACCATACTCGCTGCAAGTCAGCACCCCTCCGACGTAGTTGTATGTAATGGCCGCAGGTGGTCGGGCCTTGAGCTCGTCTCGTTTAGCATCGAGCTCATTTCGTCGTCTCTTTTCAAACTCGAACACCTTTGTTTGCACTGTATGCCTTCACGATGGCCGATCGAATGCCATCGTGTTCCACTGGGACGAATCCAGGTCGCATCGTTTCATGTGACACTTAAGCACATCTTTATACCGCAAAAATTGATCGCCCTGTTTCCGCTTGTCATTTTGCAGTTCTGAACAGAAAATACGCTTCGCCACACTGTCGTCAGACATGCAGGAGACGTGGCCTGCCCAGCGCAACTGTCCCCACATTAGTTAGGCCTCAATACCGCTGACATTAGCTGGTCGTAGAACTTCCGTGTTGCGAACATGGTCCGACCAATGAATATTCATGAGGTCGTGTAGGCATTTAAGATGGAATCTATCTAATATCCGGATATGCTTGCGATATAGGGTCCACGTTTCAGAAGCATACAGGAGATTTGGCAGTACGATCGCCATGTACATAGCTACCTTCTTGGGAAGCTTTGTGTCGTATGAACGGAACACTTTAAGTCGAAGTCTGCCAAAGGCTGCAGCAGCTGCACCAATCCTACTGTTGACTTCATTATCAAGGAGGCACCTCGATGTAATGCTGCCGCCCAGATATTTGAACTGATCTATTTGCTTAAGCGCATCGTCGCCGAGTTTTATGTCAACTGGGGCACTATTCAGTGTGTGAAGCACCATCACTTCAGTCTTCTTCACGTTAATCTTAAGGCCAAATTTATGAAATGAGTCATCGAGACTCGACATAAGCCTTTGCAAACCCTCTGGGGATTCCGCCACAAAACACAAATCGTCTGCGTACATCATCTCAGTGATGAAAGTGATCTCGGCTTGAAACACTTTGGTGTGAGCTTTCAGTCTGTTCAGATTGAAGACGCCGCCGCCATCGGTACGGAAACGAACTCGGATACCTTCAGATAACGTTTGCAAGGCGTCTTGAACTACAACTGCAAAGTACAGGGCGAACAGAGTTGGTCAAAGTATACAGCCTTGTTTAACACCGCAACTTACCGAGAAGAACTCTGAATCCTCGCCCTGTACACTGACACAGCAACACATGTCATCATGCAGGAGACGGATCGTTTTCACAAACTTATCCGTGCATCCGAGCCTTGCCAGTACTAATGCGTTAGATACATGTATATATAGTACAAAACATTGTATTAAATAACATAGTAATTATATGTATCTTACAATAGTCACATCACATTAGTCTAATTTATAATAACGCTACAGCAAAATGTATTAACGCTTTTAAACTTTTACTTCATACTTGCAGTTAACCCCAGAAGACGAAGAAAGAAGGCGACGGAGACGAGAGCGCAACAAAATAGCAGCGACGAAGTGCAGAATGAAGAAACGCGAGCGCACTGTCAACCTGGTGACGGAGAGCGAAGTGTTGGAGACGCAGAACATTGATCTCAAAGCACAACTTCAGGTAACAGTTTATTTCAATATTCTTCCGTTCCTCATCGGCCAGACAAATGCATATGAAGTCAACACTAAACAAACAAAAGGGGCCTTTTTTGCCGGAGCAGTTTTCTCATAGCACTTACGGCATTGGTGACATAAACTGACTATTGCCTACTTTAAAAGCAGTAGCCGAGATATTTTTCTTGATTGCGTAAAACCAGACATTGGTGATTACATTTAAACCCATATTTCTTATTACTTTGTTTAATCTTAAGATATGACACACAGTTTTCAAAACTTTTATTTAGACTTCAGACACAACAGATACTTTTCAAAACTCCTTTAAGCAGGACAAAGCCATTCGTTAAATCGTTTTTGCTACAAACTGCGAAAGAGTGGAACTCTTTGGCGGCGTCCACCTTTCCCAATTCGTATAACCTAGAAATATTTAAAAGAAGAGTGAGTAGACACTTTCTAGGCGAGAGTACTATATCCTACGCTGCATATCGCTTTCCATCAGGGAGGATTGCAGCCAAACGCGAGTAAATTTTTACATTTAAAAAATAAAAACATCATGCTAATATATGTATGTATATCGGTATGAAGATTATAATCACATTGATACATGGTTGGGTTTCGGTTTGACGAATTTTGTAGGCGTCTTCAGGTAAACAACCAGTTCCAAGATTAAATGTACGTTTGGTTTGTAATGACCGTTTACGAGTAGTTGTAAGGCTTTATATCATTTGTTACTTATATAACAAAAAAAATTACAAAAATTTATTAGTAGGCACGTACCTTTTTATGAGTCGGTAGAAATTTCCACAAATATTTGAATCCTACCGTTGTGCTTAAGTATTAGGTATACTCTCTATTCTACAACAGAATGTCGGTAATACTGATGACACTGATGTTTCGCAGCAGAAATACATACATATATAGCGCATACACATACGCGTACTGGATTTCTTTGACACAAAGGTCGCTCATGTAAGAAATCGGTTCCATTATCGAATGTCGCTACCGTTTCAGGATCTGGAGGTGCAGAGACGGCAGCTACACGACATGCTCTCCCTGCACGCTGCCACTTGCGTGAAAAACAACAACTCCAACACTCGCGCGTCGCCGGCGGCCGCCTACAGCATCAACAGGATGTACGAGTCGCCGGCCACCTTCCAACTGCCCTTCGACGCGCACTCGCCCTACATCCGGCCCGAGTCCGCCGATGTGCTCGCCTCCGCCTACTCGTGCGCTACGCCGCTGCCCGGAGACTCCTCCGCGGACACCATCCCGACCCTCGACAACAGCTACATGTCGCAGTCCATCATCGACGTGGAGTACAGCCGGCCCGACAGCGTGCTCAGCCTGCCCCCGGGCCCCGAGCCCGGCTATGTCACCACGGACGGCTACCTGCCCAAGGCCACCAACGTCTTGGGCGCCATCGAGCCGGACGCGGAGTACTACGACGGCGAGCTCAGCTACAACCTGGCCGCCGCCCAGCAGTGCCACACCTACCCCAGCACCATTACCGATGCTCAAACGAAGCTCAGCAGCAGCCTCAGCGACGGCTGTCTCGTGTAGCGGGGCCACCTCGTCACACTTTGTAGGGTCCAAAATTATTTTTGACATGTATACGTGTATTT
The DNA here is from genome assembly GCA_018245755.1 of Parelbella macleannani. NCBI lineage: Eukaryota > Metazoa > Arthropoda > Insecta > Lepidoptera > Hesperiidae > Parelbella > Parelbella macleannani. The sequence continues at coordinate 7,364 of DWEE01004036.1, forward strand.
ATAGGCGTTCAAATTACAAAATCAGTTCGAAATTTCGTCACCGACGCAAACCGATATAGATACCGTTGATCAGTAAGCGCTTGATATTTTTTTTATATTATACTCGTGATTAGACTCGGAATGCGTTGAATATCAAACCATGCAGTTGTTCGTATACTATACCTATTGTATTAAATTAAAAATTGCGCCATGAAAATGTCTGATGAAATCTCACGCTGATATAGAAGAGGAGAGGATTTATTTCGAAACGAAATCGTATATCTACTGTGTAGAACAACAGGCGTCAGAGCGGAGCCGCTGCGGGCGTGTAGGTATAAGAGTTGGGCATAATTACACTTGTAAGTAAAGGCGACGATGTCACACGATCATTTGTATTTATTGTTGTTCAAGTGTTGTGAAGTAATAATTTCAAGTCACCGTAATCCTGTAACAATCAGTAAAACTGTGCGACAGTTTATTAGGTAGGTATATGTTCTAATATTACTTAGTTTTTAAAAATTCTAACCTTATGAATTACCACATTCGTTTTATTTTATAAGTTCTATAATTTTGCTTTGATCTGTACAAAATATTTATCGGTTTTAGATCTGATTAGTCTATGGTGCAATAGGAGGGCCGCGAGGGTATACATGTAGCCAGCCACTGGCAACACCGCGGCCGCCGCCGTGCGCTGTTGCCCGCGACGCCACTTTACGCTAGTTTTCAGAGCATCACAAATTTTCTTCTAGTACAATAAATATGAAATATAAATACCTCCTGTTGAAATTCCGAAAATATATTTTATGTTACAATAATGTTGTCAGATTATTATGAAGTAAGTGGCCGTTTTGTATTTTAATACCTGTTACTCGCATAATTTAGAATTAAGGCGCTTTAACTCAGATTTCGCGTTGATATAATGTATTAATTGTTTCTACAAAACTTACGTACCCTTTTTCTTAATATACCTAATTAACAATACATAGAGTAGAAAATAATATATTTCCGTATGTATGTACATTTACTACTCGGCACAAAGTGTCATATGTTAACAATAAGTGCCTCGGTACCCCAAACTGATTAAGCGTATGTTATAGATTGTTATACATGTCATGTGATGTTGAGCTACGAGCTAGGCCGCGTCAATGGACGGATTTCGCTTAATATGAGTGTAGACTCTTGTACAACATCTCTACACAAATAAGATTCTCTTCATGTTATGTAACTAGAAAGTTGCAACTGTGAAATTCCTTTGTCGGACACGGGATTCGCTCTTATTGCACAATGCCCGTGACTGGAGTTCCAAGATTTGAAAATAAAACTAATGATTACGTAAGTAGATGTATGCGTGAGTGTCTCGTAGCGTAGGTCCAGCTTAACGTACAGATGAAGATATTTTAAATATTACTATATTTTTTAAGTATATCGGTATGGGTGTGTGTGTATATATGTATATTTACTTATATATATACACACACACAAACACACACACCGACCCGCATATATATATACGTGTTTGTGTGTGTGTGTGTGTAAAAAATTTATTGGCTTTCTTGTAGTTCAAATAAAATTAAGGAAAACAGACTTATTCAAAAACAGTGCCTTTTACCTACCAGTGAACCTAGTCTCTTGGCTGCCTTCGTAGTGTAGCGGCACTCGTGTGCAGTCAGTCGCGCAAGCATTTATTTTTTATATTATTATTGTGATAAACGGTAGAGTACTTTGAAATATATACAATGCACTATTCTTACCAACGTTTTCCACAACTAGAGTCTTCTCTATAAACTCAATAGTTTATGGATATCGATTTCATTCTTTACCTGTCTCATCGAGCTTCACGAATCAATTATACCTATATTTATTCACACTTGGATAATATTTGCGCTCGTTCGTTATACATAATGGAATGTACCGTCGTAGTAATCTTATCAAGAAGATTATCTTTGTAGGGTATAGACTTGAAGAGCTTAATGGTCGTGACTGAGACGACCAGGAATGAAATTGATTTTGTGAACATCTTGGCGCTATATTTATTAACATAGGGCTCTCAAGAGGGCCTATTATTAAATTGCATTAACATATGTAATTAAATGTGAGTATTTTTAAGTTAGAAGGAAACTTCTATAAGATACCAAGCGCGTGAAGGGGTTTCTCATTAAACTGTTACGAATTTTAACCTGTTTGAATCCTAGTAATATTAATAACAATTTGACATGCATCCGACTCATAAATTTTGTGATATTTTTTTCTTAATGTGGTCTGTTTGTCACATAAAAAAGAATATCGTGCATGAAAAAAAAAGATCTAAAATCATTAAAGTCCGTGACCGTGGTCCGTAACGCGACTTTCTGTTTATCACAGTCATTATCGTCCATTTTATTGTTATCGGAATTGACTGTTTTTAATTTATTGTCTTCAGTAACGATATATTATGATAGCTTATTTCAAACTGAGTACAATTGTTTTGTGTCTCTAAAGGTGAGCAGCCAGTCGACAAATATGTCAGACATTAGTACGTCACTAACTCAATAATAATAATAATCATACTTACATAAATCCGTTTTACATCACAGTTATCTATAACCCTATGGCAATAGGCTCCCTATGGCAATAGGCTCACCATCTATTCCATGGGACTTAAACGTAACTGGTGAAACGTGGG
>DWEE01004037.1:0-10004 GCA_018245755.1 Parelbella macleannani
ATACATACTGATTGAAGTGGAGTAACAGGTATAACGCTACCGTTATTTCTATGAAAGAAGATATTTTAAAATTCAATCAAACCGCACTCTAAGAAGCGAGACCGAAGCCGATCAAAGGACGGAAAGCTGACGGCACACCGAGATATTTTTGCTGAATACTGATCGAAATTATTCCATTACCCCAACGGAAAAATTCATAAATAAAAAATGCGAGGTAGATTCTTCGATGCATTTCTATGGAATCACGGTTCCAAGTTAAATAAGTGATCACCGGTCGCCGGCGACGTGAGCCGAACTCGAAATCATTCGCCACCTGGGGCTTCGCGATCGCTACTCAATACATATCTTATATATATATGAGTATCTTTATCTACCCTCAACTGGTATTTTACATTTGCAAATACGTCATTTTCTAATTTCAGTGCTGATCTAAGATCTGCCAAAATGCATAGTCAATAATGTAGCATGTTTAGAAAAAGATTTGATTATTAACACAAACACTATAAAGAATGAGGATAGTACGGGGCGATTAAACTAAATTTTTACGAGCGATTTTAACGATAGTAATATTCTCGGTAATGCTCTGTCATAAATACTGGCTCGCGGATGAGTAATGACAGGCCGCGGAATCATGATTAGAACAATTGGGCAGTTATTTAAAAATGCGAAGGCAAAGGTCGATAGATTGGCTGTGGCACAGCGGGCGGCGGGCGAGCCCGCTAATCGATCGCTGTCTCTGCACATCGCTTGCTAGCTGCTGCACTCTGCCCGCGCCCTATCATCCGTCTCACTCACGAGCGTGCAGTCCTCGATAAACCCATCCCTCTTCGTTCGTTATTTATCGTCTCTAACCACCCGGTAGTCTCGCCTCCCACTGTCCTCCCGTATTTAGACACTGCACTATCTAATTTATGTTTTAAATTCTGCGCTTTTAGAGCCCGGGACGGTAACGACTATATTTAGGGTTATCGTTATGAGCTTGTAGAGTACCTAAGTACATAATGGGTTATATCGTTATAAATTTGTCTGGCATCCACTCGATAGTTTCATTTTAGACGGCATCTGTTATGAATGGAATGATATTTGCATTTTGGTTTCTTTTCATTAGGTTTCTTCATGTACCTACGTTGTTTTATACAGGTATTGAATAAAAAATATATTTACTACACCCTCGCCACCTATGAAGGACGGTTCCGTCGTGAATTTTGAGGGCTATTTAAGGGCGGCAACCCTCCATAATAGTTTTTACTAATAACGTTAACATTGGAAGAAACAAGAAAGAGATCAGGTTACTGAATTATTTTTAATACTACGTATATAACACTTCCATAAAAAAACAATGTATCCCTAAGTCGTTAATTGCGTATCAATAAAAGGGTAGACAGAAAGACGCAGCCGGCGAAGTTAGTTTCATATTATGTAGGTACTGAGTATTCTTTGCAGAAATTCTTATTTTTCTCTCTACCCTTTTACCTTGGACAGTTTGAAATTCAACAAAGTTCTGAACCCTCCATCAATCAATTATAATACTCAACCTCATAGTTAATTAATTATTGTTTCAAGAAGGGTTGTCTATTGACATCTATCAAGCTATTGGACATATCGAATATAAAATCGAAAATAATTTAATTGTTATAGCCATAGCGATATATTGACGTATGTAAACTTAATTCCGAATGATCATGAATTATTTTATAGTTTTACTGCTGGAGAAGACTGTTCTGAAAATGAGAAAAATTACAAGTCCGATTACCAAAAAAGTATTTGATTGGCTTATTAATTAACTTGAAAATAAAATTTGAAAGGTTTACTAATAGACGACATCTACTTTCAATTGTTGCGAGGCCTTGGCACAGCGCAACCAGCTTAGGAATAGCACGGTGGCATTTGGTATCTGTACGTGCGCCGGCGCAGCTTACATAACACCTGCCATATCGGGTCTGCACCGCACCTCGCTCACTCGCCCATTCTATGAATTACTTATAGGTCATAGACCTTATCCATTATTTAATTCAACCAGCCCCTCGATACCGTATCTACAGATTTTATTGTAACACGACATTAAAACAGCAATTAATGTTACGGAATATTGCCATTTATCACTTCGGATCTCCAATGTGTACAAATCATAAAAATAAATTTGAAACTGTTTTAAATTACAATCGATTTATGACAAAGATAATTTTTATCTGTGTATGTGATTAACTCATGGAAAAGATAAAAGGATATTACATTTCTTTTAAATATATACATACTTACACTATAAAGCAGAAATCTTCTCATTTAGTATACAGAGAAGGGAACAGTACAAAGGGAAGCTACATATCCTCTCATACTATCCATCGAACTTAAAATTTCTTCATCCTTGACTTTTCTCGTGTTTTTACAAAGCCTTCGTTCGTTCTCCATGTTTTCGTGTCCCTTAAATCCTTTAACGTCTCTGAGTAGTGTAGCCGGGAATAAAAGGGACTCTGCCTACTTAAACACCGTAAGCACTCTCTTTAGCGCCTGTGCGAACAACGCCTGATGAAATTTTAAACGCTCTTTATCTTTTCTTGTTATCGTCCAAATTACTTTGCCCTGGAATTTAGGAAAACGGGCCGGTGTACATAAGTTTGCTTTGTATATTCTGATAGATGATTTCAAATAAATACAGCTTATCTTATGTGGTGTTAGCACCAATGAAAATATTGTAGTATGACAGTGTTCAACTCAGTAAAAAAATCCGTGTCTAGGAAACAGGTGGTCTTTCCATCTGTCGGTATTTGTTCTGTGAGGTCTATGGATATTGGAAACACCATAGAAGTTCCAATACCTTACAACTTGCTCACGTTTTAACAATTGCAGCTTTTGTTGAGCACGTGTCGAGAGCTAAAAATTTATGTAGGCACCGCAAGCACGTTGTTAAAGGTATTTACTTGATACTTCAAAACGTTCGGTACGTGTAACGATGTGAGCTCGGGAAAGGAAACAGAACCAATTCGAGAAACTGTTTATGCACGAGCAGACGTTTTCGTAATGGAACGATTTGAGAATATCAGATTACGAGTAACAATGTAAGTTGTTTGGCTCCACCTAGTGCCTCGGGACGATAAATCGCGGGTCGGTGCCAGTTAATACTTGGGATTAGGAGCGTCGAGGCAGTAAACGGAGGTATACATCATCGGACACACGGCTCCGTTCGACGATATTGCGCACTAAATGTAATGCCTTTTTGTTAAATGCTACGGTATTTTATCTGACACTGAACAGGTTTGATGCTGAGACAGGACATCTTATTTATGTTGTAAGATTGCACGCGACATGATGACATGTTGGAAATTCTTGCTTGTCGTATAAGCCGCTGGAGATTCAACATTTACGGTAAATTGTTTGAATGTTGAAAAAAAATATAAAAATTGCTGTTTATTAATCATATAACCGGTACATACCTCGCGTAATGCGATATTTTGTTAAACGTAAAACGATCATTATTATGAAAAAAGACGTCTTTTATTTAGATAACATTACCAGGAAATTTGTTCTCGTGAAGAGAGAGATCGTTTATTTCCATTTCGATACAAATATTCAAGTTCATTAGTGGGCATTGTGAGGTAGTAATGCAATAAACAAGTCTTAAATAACTCCATAGCCGGTGCAACGTGGATGAATAATAGTAGCAAAAGCAAATCATCGATTGTTGTACGTGACACCAATCATGAACACGTTATACGCCTATAAGACACTTTATGAGTCCTAAATCCCGCTGCGAAACTTATTATCCGCTTTGCATACCACAATTTATAATAAACGTTCAATCCAATTGCGATCGTTGTAATTGAATCGGAATAAATGGCTCGTTTAGAATTGTTAGAGTTAGAAATAGAACTTTAAAATAGAAATGTAATACGGCTTAAGTTAATAACAGTTAAGTGTTTTCAACATTTATTTGTTTCTGCACAACGGAAGACGCTTTTCAGCAAATATGTGTACAATTTTATGGTAAATTTAATGAGATCGTTATTTCATCATTCCGTAGTGTGTTCTAAAGAATTGGTTGTTAAGGCAAATTATTATTCCGAAGCTTGAAAATTTTATGTACTTTGAAATATAAATAAATTACGCGAGGCGATAACGTATAAACTGAGATAGGAGTATGAAGAGGAGGCGTAAAAAGTATCGTTTTATGATAGTGTGTGTATGTTATATGCAAAACATTGTTGGAATTACAGAAAGTTTTAAAATGCTCATTGGGACCGGAATTATTCAACAAATTGAAATTAAACGATCCAACAAATTATTATTTATTTCTTATTAGTACGATGTCGTACTTTTTTCAATGATTTGTTAAAACGTTTTCGAGTAAATGACAATGTTTGTTTGAGAAGAAATTTAATTTGTAAAGCAACGGTTTTAGCGGTATCGTGTGTGAATTACAGTTTTAGCCACCGCATAAGGGTAGCGAAATGTTGGCTTAAAAAATTTCGTCTCGGCAAAGAGGGGTTCTTCGCGTCTACAAGTGGTTGCGCAGTCAAAAGCCCATCGTCGCCTATTGTTTGTTTTACGGTAACACTTAAATGAATAGCCATTGAGTTTTTATCTATCTACGTACACATTGGTGCGAGTGGTTCTGGCGATAGTGATAGTTTTGTGTCGTTACATAACATTCCGTTTTATTAAAGTACAATGACCGATAGAAATTGTGACGTCGCCGTCGTTTCTCCAATAGATAGTTGTGTCATCCGATAGTGTAATTTCGACTGGCACAGTTTAAAATTTAAACGATGATGTTTTGAAATTGTAACAAATTCAAATCTTTATTCGATAACATGCAATAGATTATGTCAGAGTATGTACCCATATCCGTTGGCCTTTTTTATATTATTATATCGTCGTCACCGAGTTCCAAATATCTATCCTTGCAGATCTCTCGTGATTCTATTAAATATCATTCCCTTCATACACAAGCGCCGATTTTGGAGTCACCATATTTATATAAATATATTTCGGTGTCGATAAATGAAAATATTCATAATATTCCGGTATTCAAATCACAGTAAACAGAAAAGTCGCAGTACCGGTTTCATAAACAAAGTCTGGGATTAGTTTTATGCTGATGTGCATTTTTGGGTTTGAAGCCAATGGTTGTCATTCCCTATAGTGTGACTCTGTTACTCTGCTATGATTGACTGACATTACTGACCGTGCCCTGACCTATTGGGTTAGTGGTTAGTGAGTCCGACTGCTAATCCTAGGGTTGTCGGTTTAATCCCGACCGAAGCAGAACAAATGTGTGACAAGACAGCGTATCTGTTCTGTGGCTGGGTGTGATATAATGAAGTGTATATGTAGAAATACATGTGTATGTAGTTATCAGCTGTTGGGTTACTGAAGTACAAGGTCTGCTTGGTTCAGGATCAAACGAGGTTGTGTGGAGTTATTCCAACATATTACTGCTGCTATAGCCAATATATTGTATACATATATGGCGACTCAAAAATGTAGGGAACAAAAAGGGTGGGATTTCTTTAATTCTGTACTAATTTCGAATGAATTTGTGTCTGTATTATAAACACATTGTGACCGTTTCTGTATTAAGGCCGCCGGATGTGTCGGAGATAAGTGGAGCACATTTGAATTATAAGATTAATGAGGTTTTAGTTTCTCGCCGCGGTACGCATACATTAACTAATAAGTGACTCGAATAGTATAATATTAATTAAATTTAATTGATTAAACTTTATAGTTTTATCATCGATACTGAGAAAAACTAGTAATCGGTATTGTTTTCAGCGAACTCACGATAAATTGATTGAATTAGCTTAGAAATATCAATTTCAATAGCAACAACTTTACTCTATAAATTTGTTAGTGTTGCCGTCAGTTGTGTCGGTGAACAAGGTTAAACGTAAAATAAGTGTTCACTGCCAACCCCGTTTGTTAACAAGCCAGATAATGGCAATGGCAAAAACAACAACAAATAAACAATATATACAATTGATGAATAAATCAATGGTGTAACTAATCAGAAGTCATAAGAGGACGCGCGCAATGTGTAGTAAGGGCCGGCTACATGTTTAGGGCTCTTTCAGACTAGCGTTCATTTCGCGCATATAAGCCCGTTTTGTACACGCGTGTACGCGCGACATGTGCCTCATGCGCGTCTCGTACAAACGTAGCCGCACTAATACGCTTGTATGTACGACCCGTCACCTCACATTGCACTCAGGCAGATAGAAAACGATCGCCTTCGCGCGTAAGTGTGCGTATACGCTTGTTTCTTTATTGAAATCTGAAATACAACGCGCGTGTAAGCTCGTATATTAAAAAAAGTGTAAAGCGCGTCAAAAACATAGGTACTACTGGTCTGAAGAACCTTTATAGTGCCGCTGTCGCCTTGACGCGGCCGTTATCCTCTGACCGCGATACGAGACTTATCGCTAGTACCTTTGCTCACGCGTAAAGATACATACGTATAGAGCAAACTTAAAGGCCACACTTATTCATTTTCATCTGAGAAGTATAATAAACTTTAGAATTCAGGGAAGTTTCTTAATGATCGTTGATAAATTCTTATGCGATTCCATGTCAATGCAGTGATTAGATCTACAGATTATACAAAATTAACGTTAACGAGTTAACGAGCAATGATAAATTCTTATACGATTCCTATACGACAAAATTACGAGTAGTTTCTCAATTAAAATAGACAGGTGTTTACACTTCCCCTTACACATCTTTAAACAAACGTTATATATTAAATATTATCATCAGCCTGTTTCAATGCATTTTCGTGGGCATAGACATCCCTACTGGCTTTACCACGTTGTCCTCACGCCAAGCTTGCGGGATAGATAGATAGACAGAAAACTATTATACCTTTTAGACAAACATATCTATTACGCGATCTATCCAACGATTGATAATGTAGAACGAATGACATGTTGTATAGTTTACTATGTTCAAGTACCTAACATGTTTATTGTTGAACTACGTTCGCCTTGACGCGGCCGTTATCCTCTGACCGCGATACGAGGCTTATCGCCGCCAGTACCTTTACCTATGAGTACAGATATGTACGTCATTCGATATTTCATTAATTCTTGTAGGCAGAATGTTTTATGGACGATTTTTGTTATTCGGACTATTTTTATAATTACGACTATTTATATTATTATTGCAACAATAGCAACAGCGCTATAGTTTTATTTAGAACTTTAACGCGTACTTTTAGTATTTTAATGTAGTGGCAGTAATAGTATGTTTAATGCGTATCTTGCAAGTGAAATATTAAATTTGCTTTAAAATGTTCAAGTTTTATAATAAATGCTGTGACATTATGCCGGTATTTGCTCGAAGAGGTGGTCAGCGGAGTGTAGTACACTTCCATGTCTCACCAGTTAATTAAACGTCCTACTATGTATTAGGGAATGAGTCTAAAATAGACATACACCAATCATAAATTTAGTAACTGCAGTTTTTTAAATAATATTTTATATTTCATCAACATAAAAATAAAACTTAACTATCCATCTTATAAATACTATATCAGTACAGCCGTGTTTTTGTATTTTACACGCTTATTTAAGCTGCTCTGCCGCAATATATCAATCAAAGTGATGCGAGTCGGTGTATATTTTTTAGTCAATCTGATACGATCATATAATATAATTAATTGGCTATGGACGTTCAAGAGATAACGGCGACCACAACAATTAACAATTGATATACTTTTTATTAAATATATTTAAAAACTTAACCTTGACATGGATGTAATTAAAAGCCGTTTATCAAAAGGAACACGATCAGTAAAAAATTTGGTAACAGGTATTAATTATTAATATCAATATTAAGTCACGTTTTAGTTTTGTACACGACTGTACCTAGCAATGTTTACTTATGTTTGTGTGCATTCAATGGTCGAGAATTAAAGATAAAATTCAACTTAAACGACCCATTGAGAGTGTTTAATTTTAAAAACACATCTATTTATAGAATTACAATCTTGCTTAAGTGTGTTTGTGTGTGAATCGTCACGTTATTGTATTAATGTACTCGCTTATCAGCATCGATAAGAATCTAAAAAGGAAAACGAACGATTATTTGTGGATATTCACAATTATTTAATACTATACACAATAGTCCACTGCAATATATGTGTTAGTTATTGCGTCATTTAATTTGCAGCAATATATTGTATTATTAAGAGCGAACGAACTTATCGACTTGGGGCTGTAGTAATCTCATATCGTAACTCGTGAATGAGAGATTACGTCAAGTACCAAGAACCGAAATGGATAGAAGATTCTAGTAATTTCAAAAGATCGAAAAGTTGCGTAACGAATAAGACCGTGTTATCTCAGGACGTTTTGTAATGAAACGCATTAAATATATATTAAAGTAACATTAATCACAGCTAGACAGAATTTGAATATGTACCTACATTATTATTATGGCGCACATCAGATCCTTTACGGGGTAAGCAGAGAGCAACGAGTACCGAAAACCTATTGAAGTATATATCCCCATAATCCTGACGATTTTTGGCTATTCTACATTCAATCACTCTCTTCAATAATAATATACGTACATGAAATATAATGAGCAGTTTGCGAACGGGGCCATCTTCCAAGCCCGTCATTGCATTTGATAATAACGTTTACTATAAACGCATTGGCGCCAATAAATACAACCTCAATTATATCGTAGGCGGACACGTGGGAGTGTGCCGGTTTTATTTACAGCCGTACGAAATTATTGATTCAACTCAACTCATCTAAGTGAAACACATTTATTATGTTTATTTCCTCGCTTATATGTACATTTATTTTTACATTTATCGCTTAAATTATCTCGTTATTTAAGACCTTATGCAGCGTTTTTAAGTTTTATATTTATTTAATGCGCGGTGTAGGTATACAAATATACTTACTTGTAGCAGCCCTTTTGTTCTTTTCGTCTTTATTTGTTGATTTTCATTCAAAGGTGTGTGATTGAGATCGCTATGTAGCGATAACACTGTGCGTCACTTCTTGGTCCAGTAGTTAGTGAACTCGGATTTGTGGACTCGCGATCATGGATTTGAATTGCATTCAGTACAAATATATTTTATGTGATGACGAGGAAATAGTTTTTGATTTGTGTCTGATGAAATAACTTACATATTGATACAGTTGATGACTTGCCCCATTATTTTATTATTATTATTATTGAAACCTAACATTGCAATGCGGTAAAGAATATTGTTATTACTACATTTCATTTTAAACACACACTAATGACGTCATTTACCTATTGTTTAAAGGACACATTTTATGCGTAACCCGCGTTGGCGCATTAGGTATTCAAACGCATTGTTACAAATCAAATCATAACATGTATGTCATTAGAATATTATGTATCCATTTATCCGTATGGCGGACGGGTTTTAACAAAATAGGTGTTTGAAACGAAACGCGCAACGTGTTTAAAATTCAAGGATAATTGAAAGAGATTCCAGCTATGACGTTTAAAAAACTAGCTTGTGAATTCAAAACGCGAATTCGGTACGTGCTTGCAGTGTAAAGCCTCGCCAGCCATTCACGGCACCGGTTACAACGGCGAATGAAATGCAAATATGGCGCCGCGTCCTAATGAAAAATAGCGCATGCCAGATACACTGCATTGTATGTATTTTATTTTTAAACTGCAACATAAGAATTAAACATTTTTAACTAACAATATACATTATTCATGTAATCTAATTATGTAACCGGATATTTAATTTTCAAAGTTTTGATAATGCAAATGTTGTATGTGAGCAGGAAATTTTGTTATTTAAGTCTCTTATGCTATTTATAGTAATACAAAAATATTCATGTGTGTAATTGTTGTTCTACGTTTAGACACTTTATTTTGTTCTATATTCTGTTTTTTTTTTTTAATTTACACTGACAGCTATATTCTATACACCAAGCTGAGTGCAACTCTAATCACTTCGTACATTTTATGATCGAGTGTAGGAACGTGACGCGTCCTCTTTTTAC
>DWEE01004038.1:0-10003 GCA_018245755.1 Parelbella macleannani
GTCCATACCTTTTTATTATGAACAGTATGAACTTGGCTTCTGAAGTCGTGTCCTTTAGTGAGTATATATAGTACTATACTATTTTATCGTAGAAAAGTTATCTCTACAATAATTCACAATATTAGATCTGTAAGTACTTATTTCTTCCGTGAATCTGAAGGGCTTGTTGTGAAGTAATAATTTTTCATACCCGAAAGATGGGGTAGGTGTTAGTAAAGAAATAATCTTACGTCTTATTCTTTACGGGTAGGAAATTCCATGTAGGTATAAGTTTTAAAAGAACTAAAAGACGTAATTCAGCGCTTGGCAAGAGTTATTTAGAAAATGCAGGATTTTTAAAAGCTACAAGAAACTTGATATAACGTGTCTAGAAAGTGACCTGTTAAATAATTACCAATACCTTATTTCCAACGGGTAGAAAATTTATTTATCGTGTCCAGGAAGTATGCTTACAGCTGCATTGGCTATTTGACAGAGTGTGTAATTATGATATCATTAACGATTTTATAATATCGCAAATAATGATTTGTAGTTTTATTACTCTTTTATTTTGATATCGCTTCTATATCATAATTTGCATATTTGATTATTGTACCGCTTCATGTAAATTGTATCCGTCTTTATCGTTTTTTTTAATCGAAAACAATATCTTCTGAACTTATTTTCTCAAGCAATTTTCCATAAAAGGAAACAAACTGTCAAGAATTTATTTTGAAATTAGAAGAATTCAGTCGTCACCATCATGACCGTCAATCCTGTTAAAATAAAGAAATATAATAAAAAAATAATTATTTATATTTATGTGCTACAATTGTTAAGCGCTTCAAAGTTAATTTTATTAATACTCATAATAACATCTGCATATTTCACACGTGACCACCTAATGTAAAACTAGTCTGAGCCTATATTATGGTGCACATACAGCAAAAAAACTAGATATATAAATATATAAATACATACTAACCTACATATAGTTTTACTGTCAGACAATAAATACTTGCGATTATCACACAAATATTAGTCCTAAGCGGGTATCGAACCCATAACCTCAAACGTAACAGTCAATATCAATAACCATTGAACCAACATATTTTATTTGTTTTTGCAACGTTGTAACAATGTATGTATAATACATTGTGTATATCAATGTGTACACACACACTTACACACACTCCCGTACATAGTTATAAGATAGTACAGAATTATTATAATTAGTCGCGTGTACTACTAATTTAGTATACTTACATATATGTAATATCATTTAAAGTCAAAACCATCAATCATTTAGAGATTGATTGGAGATGATAGTGTGCACGGGCCATTATTATGTAACTCTCGTGCTCAGACATGACAGGTTGTGCATATCTCCTTAAATACAATAGGAATGGGTTATAAACTGTATCTGGTATATAAAAACATTAAAATACAGGTCTAGAGTCAGCGTAATGCCCTCCTTTGGCAAATTACTTTGACATTTTCTCATCGTCTTACGTTTCATTTGTTTGGTGTTCATGGTTAGAAATAAATTTGTTTCAGTTCTATCGACGCGATGCAAGAGACACGCTAGCATTAATCATTGTCATTATCAACATGAACTCATTTGCCCTATCGCTATTAAACATTGGTTTGAAATGAGAAATGATTAAAATGAGAAATTTTCGTCAAATGAAAGTCTAAACATCAAATTGGATAACTTTGTACGCCTTTGGAAACTTTGCGAAGTACTTTAAAGTTTTTTTATAGATATTGCTTGATATGTAGAGTTATGCTTTTTATTTGTCACGTTTTATGCTCGTATAGCGATAATTGACGCTATTGATAATTTATTTTAAAAATGTACGTAAGTTCTTAAAGCAAGTCTTGTTTGTTAGGAATCGATTCCCAAAACCCGTGAATGGAAGAATGAAACTTAGACTCGATAAATCAAACGGTGTCTATTACGAATGGAATTATAAATCCGTGATATAAGGCAGGCCAAAATTTAGACATTTAGACTACCACTGCTACACATAATGACCATTATCAGTGTTAAAATAGATAAGTACAGATAGTGAACAATTTAAATGTTATAATCCTGAAAAAGTAGGTATTATCGACGGCTCATATTATCTTCTTGCTGTCAATGTTAGTCAATGTTAATCAGTGACTTTCACCTTCATTTATGCGACGGTCAATCACATGTCCGTATCATTTTGCTATTAATATTTCCCGAGTAGGAAACTACACAAACATGCAATTATTTTGCTGTCATTGACTATCTTTTTGGCACATTGGTCGTCACACTATACTGTTGTACATATAGAACCATTTTTATTTCCCTGCTGGGCGAATATGAGGCTGATTAATTCACGTATTAGTTCCGGGTACCGGTGTATGTGGGTATTTTAAGTTGTCTTTACTAATGGACTCGATTATGGAATCGCGATGCCGGGTTCATGCTACTAACTTCAAGGATTATTACGACTGTTATTATTATTAGAAGAGTGGCAAATATTATGATAGACCTGATCTGCTTCTTCTATATACATTCATCAATTTCTTCACACGTATGCAAAGCGATATTATCGTTAGATAAATACAACGTATTATTTTTTGATATCTACGGTGCATGGCTTAAAACAAAATATTAGCATGGCTTAAAATTAAATACGAATCTGGCTTAAAACATTATGAACACGCGAAGCTTAAGTTTTATCCAAAATTGAAATCGCGCGACGATTAGGGCAAATTTTTATCATTCGACAGCAGGATGCGCAATAGATAACATACCGAATATTTATTTTATTCGTAGAAGATAATCACCCACAAATTTAATGTAGGACTTTTCAAAGACCCGAAGGCCGATACTAGACCAATAGTAACAGAACTACAACAAGTTGTCAAATGTACCCCAAGCATAAAAACGTCACGTCTATATTTTTTCTAAGGGATGGGAAAAGGAGTGTAGTCCAGCCATGTTTTATCAGTTGTGTTATACGTAAAATGGTAAAGAGGGTGAGCCTATTGGTCTAAAAATACTTTATGTTTCATACTTCCAGGTCTGGCGTACTTCATCCTGCCTTTGAAGTTCAACGTGCCTTTATTCACACTAGCCTATAAATCTTGGAGACTGTACACCTTAGTCTTAGCACTGCCCCTTGGAATTGGTGCCTTGATGATGTTTTTTCTCTACGAGAGTCCTAAGTTTTTAGCGAGCGTTGGACAAACTGACACAGCTCTGGATGTCATGAAAAAGATTTATGCTATGAACAGCGGAAAGAAAAATATGTACCCGGTATGTGGATATTATATTTTGCTTTTCATTAACTTTGATTTTTCTGACAGGTAATTCTATGTCAGTTCAAATTGCGATGAGGCGCTGGCATCTTAGAAATTATATGTCATATTAAGCAATGTCGTTTGCAGTAGGATTTGGCAAAGTTTAATATCCCTTTCCATGCTTTGAGAGCACAGTTTCTTAGAGTTGAACTAAGCGAAGAGCTAAATTATCTCATGAATGTTTCTCCCACGTAACGAAAAAAGGCTCCAACCTGTTTATCGAAAGTAGTACCTAATGCGAAAAACCGACCTTCAGAAAGGTCACTGATAAATGTACTGATCGTCATAACTACAAAAACCAGCACTGAAAATATCGTTATATTAGCTAATACAAACATTATATTAAACATTTTCAGAAGCATATATTGACGACATCATTGTTTGTCACATTGAATCTAGATGGAACTGATAAGTGTAGGTACAGTATTGTGAAGGAGATGTATCCTGCTATCTTGACACGCGCTCGATATACCTACATAATACGATATGATTGTCACTGTTTTGTGTTTGTTCCGAGGCAAGAAAGAAGTCGATGGAGAACGATATTAATATTTCATATAATAATAATAATAAATCGAAAAATAATAATATTTATTGCTATGTAATAAAAACAAGCAATTTACACCTTCCAGACTAAACGTGAGCTCTAGGGGATGACTGAGCCTATGCTGATAATTAGAGACCATAGTCCATAGACCATAGTCTCCCGTTATCGCGTGGATCTTATGTGAAGAAAAATATACGCTTTGACGTGTGATCTAGATCAGTATAATGTTTGGAAACTTCGTATATCGGAAAGATATAAAGTTTAAGATATAAATAATTATTTGAGATATATGATATTTCATGTTACAACTAGGTTCGTATATACGTAACTGCATTGAAATGCATGTTTATTTTATGTAATTGCATTAAAATGCATGTTTAGGTTAAGTTTGGGTTAGGTTAGATTTGGTTAAATTTGGCTAGGCTTGGCTAGGCTAAACTAAGCTAGGCTAGGCTAGATTAGGTTAGGTTAGCGTGCTTTATAGAACAAATATGGTGACTGCATATTTTTAATATGATTGTTACTTATTAATGTGTTTATGTACATATGTATACATACTGGTAGATTGAAACACGAGAACGAGAACACAGTCTTATCCACACAGAAAAACATAAATTTTTAGTTTTTGTGGATGTACAATAATTAAGTAGAATGATAATAATCGGCTTCAGGCGAAATGTGTTTTAATTTTTAAAATTTAAAAAATTAATTGTATGCGCATATTAACGTTTCTACTTCTTATAGTTGAATATACATGTAGTCATGAATAACTTACCACTTAACAGGTAAAATCCCTGAGGAAGGCAGAGGAGAAAAGCGTGGTGACCTTCTGGCAGTCAATAGGAAAGCAAACAGTACCTTTATTTAAGCCACCTCTGCGGTGGAGGACACTTCAACTCTCCTTCTTGATGGCTGTCTGCTGTTCAACGCAAGTGTTTCATTTTTTATAGCTGGTTTTCAAAGGGAGCTTATTGTTTCTTTATGCTTCTTTCTGACTGAGTGCAAGTTTAATTCAGAAAATCTGGTACGATTCTTCGATTAGGCCAATTTTCATTATTAACATTTTTGGAAAAATTGGATTCTTTAATATTGGGGAATTGTGAAACTTGCAACACATCTAATGGTTCTAGTCCATTGATAATTTTCATTTAAGGATAGAGATATACTACTCGTATGTCTAAATTTTTATTAATATACGCAAGTTGCACGTAGTAATTACAATCAAATAGCGAATAACAAGAAATTATTTAATAGCTAAATGTTTATTCTACACTTTATCTCTCCCAGGAACAATGTATTTTTAATGTGGTTCCCGACCGTTGTCAACATATTCTTCATCTCTTTGGAAAAGGGTTCCATTAGTAACGATGGATTTTGTCAGCGAATCAAAGATAATAGTACCATGACTGTTTCTTCTGATAGTACCGTAAGTAACCTTATCACTGCAATGTAATTTTCAGATGCTTAAAATTGGTAAACGTAAAATAATTCATTTTCTTGTTTTCTACGTTTTAGATAATCTGTGACGAAGTACTATCACTTAACGCGATCTATTCGGGGATTCTTTTAGGCATTTTTCTCACACTATTTAATCTATTAGCATCTAAGGTCGCACGCCATCGAAGATTGGTTTTGATATCAGTGCTGTTACTGGCTGGGGTCAGCTGTCTACTCGTTGTGTGGTTAAAGCAAGCATTAGCGAGTCTCCTCTTCTTCACTCTCATACAGACCACTGCAGTTGGGCTGGGTAGTGTCGCGTCATACTTTGTAGATCTATATCCCACTACTTACAGGTGAGTTATTTTATTCAATGATTATAATAACTTAATGCATTTGTATTAAGGATTCAAATTTAGTAACATAGACCAGAGTCTGTGGCTATGCGTGTATATAGTGATGAACTATTCCTGATAGCTGATGCGTGACTGTGACAAAGTTATATTTTCGAGGGCACATAGATTACTCATACTTATTTGTAAAAATTCTGAGTGATTGCATTTATACGCACTTCAGACCATGTCCTTAGACTTAGAATGCCTAAGAACATGCTCTACAGAAAATTTCGGTGGAGAGCAGTGTTCAAAGTGAAATGATAAAATGATTGTTTTAGATGATGCTATGTAATGTCAAGGCTAACATTTTTTTCAATCGGTGAGTACCTACCGACACTTTAAGGCGAACTTAGCCTTGGATGTAAACAATAGACAACAAGGCGACTTGAAATGGATTACTTGATATGTAATTACTAAGTATAATTTCAAATAATTTTTTTGCTCTACAGGGGTATGGTGACCAGTCTCGCAGCAATGATAGCACGGTTCACATCTTTCGCCGGAGTCATTGTTATTGGCACTGTGATCATTGACAATTGCAGTGCCACATTTTACACGTGGACATTGATAACTTTTAGTAAGTATTTCATTACTATTTTCTTAATTACTAACGTAACATTTCTTATTATTGTATGAAGTTATATGATTTCTTACTGTTATTAGAAAAGAATACTTTAAATCTATGATTTGTGATGTGGACGTTTTCATTTCATATTTTTGCTGTAAGAGAGGAATTTCTGCATTGATTCTGACTAAATATTGTGACTAAATGTTTGAAGTGCAAAAGCGCATAAAATTCGCATGGTGGCAGGCCAATTTTGTATTCATTCTTTTGGGTGCCTCGTTGATCGATTTGCTGCAAGCACGGCTGCTGGTCGAGAGATCCTGGGTTCGGTTCCGGGATGGGGTATTGTTGGGTTTTTCTAACTTCAAACTCCTAGTTGTTCGCGGAGGACCTATTCTCTGTCTACCGGTTCAGAGAAATATAGGCGTGATTTTTTTTTTATATTAGGCCTATATCTATAAAAAGAGATGGCATCTAAAAAAAAAACTAAACATTTTTGCCGTGTCACTTATTGTATAGGCCGTACAATAAAGATATTGAAATATTTCCATAACTTGTTTTTTATTGGCTCTTTTTACTACTTACAGTTGGCGTTGGGGTTTCTTTACTATTACCTGCAGATTCAAAAATCAATACAAATACATAAGAACAGATTACTAGGACTGATTATATTTACAAATAAGTATCTAGTGTTACAGTGATCACAAGGATGTGTAAACATGTGATATTTTTGCATTTTTTTTTTCTCTTTTCTACTGTGAATACAAATTACATTTATATTTTAGAGGAATGGAACGGGAAGAGTGCAAGGTATTGGACTATTTGTCTTGCCTCGTTTAAAAAATACCAGTTTTATAAAGTACTCAATTTTCAAAGTTACGAGTAGGTGGAATTAATGTCCGTTTTGAGACTGGTGATAGCCGACTGCTTAATTTCAAGTCGTTTGAAATTCTATAACACAAAGACAGTAATTTAAGTATATTCTCCCTGTCATGCAAGGATTCAATTGAATAGAGATAAAAGCACTATCGATGAACTAAGTTAATTTTATAAAAGGACATGAAAATGGGAGGGGAAGAAACGAATCACATCAGGATGGAAGGCACTCTCCCCGCTTTGAAGTTTTTTTCAGTAGTGGCGACGTAAGCGGATTGGCAAGTAGTGGTCACGGCGGCTGGTACTTAGACAGTAGGTATTAGGCTGACCCGCAAGTCTATACAGATCTTAATTACAGTGCAGTCGACTGTATGGTAAATAAATTAGTAGCATAAATGCAGTAGATGATGCATTCGGCTTTTGAATGTTTAGAGCCGAGCCGTGGAGGACCCTTGTAAGTTCAGTTGATACACATAGATGAAATCTCATTTTTCTGTTGGATAATTGCGTCGGGATAAGGAGGGCAGATCTCGGTACTTAGATCTCGAGAAATTTATATATGCGACTACTATAATAAGGATAAGTGGATTGAAAGTTTTACTATCATTTAAGGCGAAGATAAAATGTATGAAATCAGCACACAAGAATTTGTCCAGAAAATAATAGTGTAATTCCATTATCGGTAAATATCGAATATTTTGTGGTAGTAGTGTAATATTTTGTGAAACTAGTGCTCATCAGTTACCGCTTTTCAGTCCTGTTGTCGAAATCAGACGCCCGATAATCCGTTTGACTTTGACAAGTTACTGACTGTATATTCTGATTAATTATTAAGAAAAATGTGTTTGTATTTTTTTTTAACATTTGTTCATATTTTGTAATATGTCTTTGTTTATAGTTAGTTATTAACTATGTGTAATTTGATTTCTCTTTCCTTTTTTTATAATATAGTCATTTTAAAATTTATTAGTGACCTATTATTTTACTTGTCTCCCTAATTCAACATTCTAAGACTTGGGAATCCAGCAAGTAATATAGTATGTTAGCAGATATTGAACGTATGCAGTAGAGGTATGTAAAAAGAAAAACGCACCACGAAGTCTTGTGGTGAGATATTGAGGAATTATCAAAACACTTAGAAAAGTAAGCCAACCCTGAGACATTTGGATCCAGATACCAGAAAATCGCGTGGATACGTGGTTGTAAACAACCATGTACGGATGCTTATTTCGGAATAAGGGCCGTTCACACTGGCAGGTAACAGTTTGTTTCTTAAACACGGTGGAATATTACTGATAAGATTAAATGACGCTAGCCACGCTCATAAGAAAATTACTTAAAATTATAAAAAAAAAACTATTATTAAGTAATATTCTGTCGAGTTTATCCCTTACGCCAATGATTTCAAATTTATCAATTCGGTGAGGTCACTGAAGGATTGGTTTGTATACACTATAAATGTTGTCTTAAGGTTTTAGGTACGGAGTGAAGCAAAAGATAATTTTCTGATTGTTGATTTCTTACAGCCGATTATTAGTCTCACTTTCTTATTATCTGAACAGGATGATTGTAAATCGTCATATTGGTATTTAATAGGAATACTCCCTTTATTTTTGTGTAGACGTTATATCGTCATTTAATGGATAGCGACCTTCCCATAAGATTAGGGCGATCGAGATTGATAGACAAAAGCTATTTAATGCCATCTCTTGAACAAAACTTCAAACAAATGCTTTATTGATGACTAATGGATAGCTGAACAAAATTATGAAATGATAAAAAAAATCTACTAATTGCTACTAGATGGCGCTGATTACAGTAAAAATAATATTCTCCATAAAAATATAAAAAAAATAGTTTTCTCATATAAATTACAAAATATACGACAAGCAGTCAAGTTACGATTTTACGACAATCAATTCATACTTAAGAATATGACGTCCGTTATGAATCTAACGTAATATAAATTATTATTGTCTAAGTAGCAAAAATAAAAAGGAAAAGGATTAGCTCGCTGAAGTGGCAATGGGCTGGGCATATCTGCCGAAGAACCGACAACCGGTGGAGTAGGCGAATTCTGGAGTGGAGATCGCGACAATAACTGGACAGAGTAAATGGATTGACTTAAAATGGAGAGTTGGATATTGTGGAGAGTGAAATATTTATTTCCTTACTCTCCTCAAGTTAGCTGAACTTCTACTTGACGTAAAAAATATTGTATAGCTAAACCCAGTACAAATTCAGTCACAAATTATGGCATTTCAACTTATTTCATGTGCTTCAAATTGGAGCGTAGGAGATAGAGATATTACGTGACAGATCAAATTTGCTTTAAGCGAGAGGGCGAAGAACTCTGTCTAGGGTTCGCTTACAGGGACGTCACCCCACCTCTACTTATTTTACTAAACAATATCTTCAAAATGTTTTATGAAAAAAATTTTTTACATGTACTTAGTTAATTTAAAAAAAAGATAAAAACAGTTGTAAATTTTGACTTTACACACTTTGATATCTACAGTGATGCAAACTGCACATCTCTTTTCCACATATGCACTTTGGATGTACAATTAGATAACAAATATGAAAGATACATACTTTAATAATGTATGGATATAGCATCACCGAGAAATAAACCTAAGCGTAGTAATAACAATAAAAGTAAATTAGCGATACTTGCAACGAACAAACTCGCCAACTAATCAAATGTTTGCAAAACGTGTGGGCAAAACATAACAGCTTGATGAAGTTTCTTTGCCAAGCGAACTTCTTTCTTATTACTTAGGCAATAGAGTTCAACGGGCGAGTGGTGTCCTGAATAATTATTTCATAAATCACTGGGATATTGAATAAGTGTCTGCCGACGAC
>DWEE01004039.1:0-10003 GCA_018245755.1 Parelbella macleannani
CTGCATGAGAATTATTCACAAAATTTTATATCATGTTAAGGTTGAAAAAATCAGTATAATTATAATTCTTGAAAAAATTTCCAAAAGTGGAGACGAGTAGACGGTTTTTTTTGTTTTTCCTTGATTTAAATATGATTACATCTAAATTTAACACCTTGTAATTTTATGTATTGAGTTATAGAATTACGGAAACACTTGCAATATCAGTTTTATGTTAAAACATTTTAGATTCAATCTGCCAGTGCAACATCCCCATTCGTTGGTTTCCTTTGTAATGAACAACTTGCACAAATGATTGCAATGCTTTTCATGTTCCACTGTTGAGCATATCATTTCTTTGCAACCTTGGAGCACAGTCAATCATGTTTTCATATGGATTGGCAATGATACAGGTTAGTGGTCTAACTGTTTGTCAGGTTATTTCAAACTGCCATCTAAGACTCTCAAAAACAAATGCTATTAATACGTTAAGAAACAGGGCCGCCGCCTGTTTAACATGTCCTCCGAAGCACTGAAATGCTCATGTAAATTTACCACTGCGGTCACCCACGAAAATGTGACTGCGCCTAGAATTGCCTGTCCATATCAAAGTTATGTGTGCTTCAGAAACTGTTAGCTACACGAAATACATTTCGATAATCATGTTATTAATACGTGAGACAACACATTGCAACGGCCTCGTAGAACTAACTGCAAAGTTCATATTTCGGCACCATTCCGATATGTAAGTGTATATGAACTGTACAAATATGTCCCAATTCGTACAAATGATTAAAGCGTATTCGAAAACTTACAAAACGCTGTAAAACTGCCACACAGAGTTCATGTTTACCATTCTTCTTTACATCACGGCGTTAAAATTGTAGCGTTACTTTTTAACGTCATTTTATCCATACTAGTCGCGCTTAGCTGTGAATTTGTGTCCATGACTACTTAAAAAAACTAATAACTAAATGATGTAACGTCATAAAAAGTTATTACGTGTCCAATTATAATACGATTTTGAATGCGATCCATATTAAGTAATAACTTGATGATGTATTCCACCGTAATATCGCTCGTAACAGTTATTAAATTTTTTGCTCGCGCCGAATGAGGGTTCCGAATGTAAATAAAACAAGCTAACATCTCGTTATTAGTGTTCAGCACTTCATACATGGATACCAATTTGGTTAATGAGGTGTTTTGAACGACTCGTAATCGCAGAGTGCGTCGACGTTATACTTAAACTTTTATGGATTAAATTCCGAGCTCGAACAAATGTTCGAATAACAAAGCAATGTTTGAAACGGCTTAGGCTGTCCGGAAGAGCGAGTTGTATTCGGACGCACAGCGGTATGTACGGGTTTCAACTATAATATTGCTATTACGTCTACTCGTAGCCATTAAGGTTATATTTCGTTTAGTTTATTAGTTTATGATTTAATATGTAACATATATACTTACCAGTACATATGCTTGAGAAGTGTATGTCTATACATACTTGTATCTATATATCATACCTACTTAATGAATTTTCAAAATTTGCTCTACATATTATTTGACATTGGTTCTCGTCGAATAGTTTTATTACTGATCTCACAATTTAAAGAAACATTGAGGATGGCGTGTTTCATAAGCGCTTATTAAGGGCGGCTCATGTCCAGCAGTCGACCGAGAAACGCTGACGATGATGATGACTGTTAACGGTTATTATGATTCATGATAACGATGATGACGATAATCCATTAAATTGTGCTCTCATTTTAGTACCGCAGCGACCAGACCCAATATACAGCAAAATAATAATTTAATACAGTCGGATATTAAATAATATGACAAATCGAATGACGAGTTAAAAACTACACTGTGCTATCAACATCAATGACTTGTGAGAATTTGTTGGAATAACACACATAACTAGTATGTGATGTAACACACAGCTTTTGATTAAAGTCATGGTTTCCACACGTGTGTTGTTAAAATGTATATTTGTTGTCCGCGCAATTTTGTTATAACGCAATTTCATGTACTACAAAAGTATGTATTTTCATGTAGCAAATTTCATGTACTACAAAAGTAAGATTGTTAGTTGTAAAGAAACGTAACATCACGCCTTTCATCCTCGAAGGGGTAAGCAGAGGAGTGTAGTACACTCCCATGTTTCACTGCCGTTTCAGTCCCATGGAATAGGTGGTGAGCCTATTGCCATACATCGGGCACATATCCAGACTTCGAGTCACTATTAGAAATTCTAAATTATTCTGGTATATTAATTCATTTATCTTTACAGTACAAAGACACAAATCCGATAACTGTAAACTTATTGAACGTTTGCACTTTGTATTTTAAAAAAGCAAATTTAATGTAGACCTCATTGAATATTTCAAGGTATTAATTCCGAAAGTATTGTAAATATAAGTGTTGACCTTTTACTGGCTTTGAACTTTAGAATTAGTTATAATAATTGAACATAATGAATGAAACAAACTTCATTCTACGTTTATTAATGGACACCGAGTGGATGTATTAGATTAAACAAACTTTTACATATCAGCGTTAAGCTTGCAATAATTCTCATTAAAAGTAGCAGACGTGTTAATATTGACTATATTAATACTTGCATTAACACGCTGAAGCTTTCCATACTGATTTTTGTTGATGTACAATGTACATACATACCTATTGATAAAAGTCAACTAATCGATGAGTTAAACGTGACACTGTGTTACGAGGTAAAGTTTTTCCCCCCCCTCCCTCCCCCGACCAGTACACCTCCCGCCCATTTCTCGGTAGCTCGTGTAAATTTCGGAGTCAAAGTTAAGCTAACCTGTTTACTCGCCGAAACAAAAACAGACAAAGTTAGATAATCGACGGGCGATTTTAATGACTGACCCCTTGTTCCAGTTGTTACTGAATCTGGCTGTAGAGGGTGTAGATTCGGTTCCCAATCAAACAAATATTTATGACTAGATATCACAGAAGGTATTATTTTCAAACAATGTAATTCATAATAAAATGATAAACACCTTACAATTCATATTCCTTCCTACACATGTATCGACCGACGTCAATATGTTGTGTAATAAGTGTTATTATATCAGAGATTTTCAGGTTTATTGTCATTTAACTTTATTGGAAAACTGCCTCAAACAAATACCATTGATTTTAAAATCTTTTCGCGGAACTAAACAAACAAACTTTCGATAGGTGTTTAAAATTTAACAACGCTTTAAAAATTTATATTTCATTAGCGAAATTGGTTAAGAAGACAGTTTATATCACGTTTAGATTTTATGTGAAGCGATTAAAAGTAATGTCGGGTGTCCTTCACATTCTTCGTAATATATTTATGAGTTTGCTATATTATAATAAGTAAAAGTAATAGCTGGAAACTCGCGGCGCGGACCGGTTGCACCGGCGACGTCCACTGCGCCTGCGCACATTAGCCAAATTCCAAGCTGAACCTCACGATAACTGCACACACACTTTAGTATGTACAACTTTAGCTCAGAAAATAGAAAACATTATTTGTTGTTTATATTTTAGGTTATATTAATAACCCTACACTTTAAATAAAGACATCGATTTTAAACACAGGATGTCTGAAAGACGGAAGAAAAATAACATCATGAGAATTCACGTTGGTTAAAGTATTAGTCATATTTGTTGAATAGATTTTTATAATGTGAACCTAGTTTAATAAGAAATTCCCCAGAATTCATTACTGAACTGGGCCAAACAAAGTATTTGGCTCAGTTCGGTAATAAATTACATAAAGTTCTATTGAACATGAACAAATAAAATTAATTACCTAAAAGTGGGTACCCGACTGGTGTAAGAAATAATTGGTATAAATGGGAAAGCCTAAAAACAAAAGTGATTAACATCTGAGTAATTCGTTGACATATAAACGTCACACTTTAGAGAGCAAAGAGTAGAGACACGCCGTGAAAGGTAAACGCTCTCTTTGACTCGGGACCGCAAAAAATTAAGGAGACCATTACAGCGTGTTCCAAGTTTGCTCAAAAAATTCAAATGAACCTCATGGTTGGGCAAGCTGTGGCCAATACACATAAAGTCTTAATGGTGAATAGTAATATTAACATAGCCATAGGACGATAAAGGATCGACAACCAACATGATGGAATTCTAAAAATTTCTATTCATGTCAGACCAGAGAAAAAATATTTCCGCCTACCCCGTGTGAGCCTACTAGGGTGTCACAAGAGGCGACCAAACCCGGCGTTGACAGATCTGACAGGCTAAATGCTTTGGTAAAAGACGGGTAGCAGCGTAAAAACTTCGATATGCCGTGGTCTACGATTTCCGACCCACATTTCTAGCGCGGGAATATGGGCAAATACGCCTCAAATAAGTTCTCTGTCCAGCACTGGACTTAAATAGGCTGGTGATGATGAAAATGAAAAAAATGAAATGAAGGAAGGAAAAGATAGCTTGAAAGAATTATTCGTAAGAAAAAGCTCTATACATACTAATGGTTTATACAACCCTCTAAGATTATTATTATTGTTATATCTACAGGCCAAGTTCCGTACGGCAAGGCAGAGAGCACGAAATGCAAAATATATAAATCTATCCTTAGAGATATGATAAATTCCATACAAAGAGAAAGAATTGTATCATCCATATGGCATACTGTTATGGTACATTTATTATCAGCGGTTGGAGTCTCAATAGAAGAAAAAAAACTAAAAACAATGCACTATGCATATTTCAAAACAACATCGCGCATAAAATAAAAAGTTGCATAATAAAAACTCACAAACACTACTTCTTCTTAGTGCTTAGACATTCATTTAAAACACTCTTAAAATACCACCATGCATTCTGCGAATGAAGAATATTTTAACCTCACATTTGTTTTAGGTGTTGTGGCGTTCACAAACCCATTTTAGAGACGGAACCTGTATTAGAATACAGTCGTAATTAGCGGTCTGGAGCGACGTAGGGTCATAACTTTCTAACGAGGAAAGCCTTGCAAGAGCTGGCTAAGTTAAAATTAAGCACGTAATTAAGTTTCTCGAATTAGATTGCAAACGTTACAAATGGTTATCACTGGTCTTGTTTATTACAAACGATTGAGATAGCACTTAAATATGTGATGGTAACTTTATGGCACTCATGTCTTTATCTATGCAGCGTCTAACGAACTTAATTGCATGTTAGTCCTACGTGCCCACACTACTGAGCACCAGGGAAAAGGCTGTGTCGTTTTAATCAAGCGTTTCGATAACAGCAGATTATTAGATATCAAATTGTTATATTTAAACTATTTTCTTAATGAATTCTTATTATAATGTCCACGCCGGATCCCTTAGGTAGAGAGTAGGTAGAGAGCATCGATTGGGAAATATCTCTATTCCCACAGACCTGATGTGCTTCTTTTAAATGAATAACTCTTCGAGTCGACGAGATTAATCTTAAGTGCGATTATGCGTGACAAATTATGAAACTTTCCAAGGGCTTTAATGTATCTAATATTTTTAAAAACTAGTTATGATTCAGGTTTTGATCGAGTTGCTGAAAGCCGTCAATAGAGGCAGCTCTCTCTTGTCACGGCGCGAGCTCGTTGCCAACTTTGATTTATACGCGACTCTATTGATATAGTGATGTATCTAGCCCAAGTCCAGTAACTTCTAGTCCAGTACCTAGTAACTTCTTAATTGAATGCTGTAACTAATGTAACATATCAGTTACGAATTTAACTATAAATTACCTAAACAATTTGTCGGTTATAGTAAATGATTACATAAAATTTTTATACTGATCGTTATTTCATACAGCCTTATTATTTTCTGTTCAAACTTATCATAGTAATCAACACTTGAATTCCTAAGCTAAAATGTTGAAGAAGTAGATATTACCGATAAAGCATGTCAAATCTAAAATGACAAATATACTTAGTATTATGTGTTCTCTATTTAAAACATCAAGAAAAATTTTCGATCTTTCATAGTGAATTATATACATATATATTAATAGTATTAATTGATAGTTTGTAGAGGAGAGCGGTCGACATATAGTAAGAAAATAAGATGAACATAGAATTAAGGCAGCTGCGATAAACTGCTCAGTGGGAGAGGACACGACAATCCACTTAGTCGCCTGCCGCTTGTGACAACTACATTGAATTAAGACCAAACGGAAACTGCACACGATATTATATCATTACCTATATCATATGAATGTGTTTAATTAGAAAAGATGTGACGTAAATGATAAGATTTGTTGCAGTCGTACAGATTATGTCCAATGCACGAAAGCGGATTGGAATGCTATGAGAAATGTCCATGAGGGGGAATAATCATAAAACTAAATAATATTTTAGTGTCTGCATACATGGACTGCATTAGAATTGTAAAATTGCGGTCTAGGTGCGGTCTTTGTGCGGTAGCTATTGTGGTTTACATGCAGTTATGCCAAGCGCGCATAAACTGTATGCAAGCTGCAATATGCAGTTGATGTGCAGGTTCAATGCAGTTCGTCTGTAAAGACAGGTACACTACAGCCTAACCTTATAAATCACGGTCATGATTTTTGCCTATTAAATGAATTTATGCCTACTAAGTAAGGTTCTCTGACCTCCAGATCCAAAATATATGAAATATACATTTTTTCATTTTCGAGAAAATTACAACTGGTAATGTACGACAATCGCATTATCTTAAATGACAAATGAGTCATTGTATCCTCCAATAACAATGTTATTTCTCATAGCCTCATCCTCGAATGCCTCTCAGTTACCGCAGTGACCTCTGACAGCCCTAGCAGGTCGGCACCGTCACGAACTATCGGTTCACTGGGCCAATAAACATGAAAATGTCAAAGTGCCTGAAACTCTTCGCCTCGCATATGGAACTCCACTCACACACGATATAATCTAATTGCAAACTTTAATACGATAAAATAAAACGTGTTTGGAAATAAGGGATCCATGTTATTTGCAATTTTTGTCGCAGAACAACAATGTTTACGTGCTGTTTTTTGGTATTTAGGAAGACACTATGCTTTACTTACAAGTATTTTTTTTTATATTTAAGGACTGCAAGGCATATTCCACGTCCTATTTTTTTCAGTGTACACGAAAACAAGGAAATAATGCAGAACGCATTAACGTCTAACATTCTGTCTGACTTTTACATCAAACACAAAAAAGGTCATTCCAATATACAGTCGGCAAAAGTGTATTAATAGCTTCAATCGACATATAACAACAATGTATTGAACGTGTAATTGAGAACTCGTCGTTTTTGAAAGTCGACCAAAACGTGTCAGGGGTGTAGCCTCACGGCGCGTAACGTGAGCCGGTCGCGGGATCATGTAGCAAGGATATATCGAAACGCGACTCGTGAACGCATCTACGCAGCTATCTTGCGGTTAAGTATAAAAAAAACATGTTTTGAATATGAGCATAATTAAGTTAAAAAGAAAGTGAAAGTGTTTGAGAACGTTTGTCGTTTAGTTATATCGGAGATCAGTTTCGTTAGTAAAATTCAATTGTTAAACGGTGTTAATGCTAGTACTAAGAATACAACGATAACCACAGTAGTTGCCAGAACTTAAGCTGTGATTCTTAAATAACTTTATATAGCGTATACAGAAACAGTCAAATTCGCAACACAAAAAAATAATGTCAAATATATTTTTTAAATGTAATCTATGCGATTTATTATGATACACGTTTAACGCAATGTTAAATGTTTTTTCTAAGAATAAATGTAAATCTAATTCTGATAGAACTAATAATTTCACATAATATTGCGATATCCGTTAAAATTACTCAAAGACATTTGAAGTGAATTGGTTTTCAGTTATGGAAAATGTAGTACAATCGTAATAATGTTCCTAACAGTTGCTTTAATTTCTATCTCGCAAATAACATACAATCGTATATTTTCCTATTTGACGCGTAATTTGTGATGTAAGACAAATTCGCAATTAATAGAAGTCGGCAATCTTGGCCGCGGTTATCGCGGGAATCGCAGAGACAGCGGCTTTCTAGCGACATCTGCCAACATCCCAGATGCGACTCGCGATAACACTAAACTTGGGAACCTCACAGCCATTGACATTGGAAACTTCATTATATTAAAATCGTACTCGTATTTATTAGGTATATATAACTGGAGTTTTGACTTTCATTACACGATCAGAACGTGCTCTAAAGTATTAATCGCTCTTAACATTATATTACAATAAAATAGAATAAAAATTAGAAAATATCATACATGCGTCAGTTGAAATAAAATACTTTCTATGTCCTGTAAAATCGATACATTTCTCTAGACTAAATCGATATTGTTTATACTATAACAAATATACTGACTGTAACTTGCGGCGGCTAATAGAAAATGCCATTACGCATTAAGCTCGGCTATCGTAACTTAACTTTAAGTTAGACAATGAAGAATGTATAAATAAGTAATCGATCGATGACTAATCACCTTGATATCGTAAAGCATTCGACGTATTTACCAGTGTGTTGTGTAACAATACGAGCTATTTAGCCAGCGTGTACTACGACAAGTGTCTGAAGGCCGGTCGACGCTGCGCCGGTGACTGTTCGCGGCGATCAGTTACAGGTACCTTGGTTTCAGGTGCTCTCAAACAACACTTCTCTGATACTATGTATTTTGCATCGCTAGTATGGAAATAGAAATATCCTATAAGGTCGATCAAGGTCACATAGCTCTGAGAGCTAGCAATCTGAAGAAACAATGGGCTAGTCATAAGCTGAACTTCCGATAATCGACGCCCCAAACAACTCTTGAGTGCAGACCGCATTTAAGCATAATATGGAGCGTGGAACACTCTCTTCGTAGATGCCGCAACGCAGATGTTTATTTCATCGTGTAGTGTAATCTCCCGTTTAATGAACCAATAAAATAAAATGTCGACAATGATGATAATGATGAATGAATGAATCAAAACGGACACGTTAGTTTCGTGCAACCTACACGTAAACTACTATTTTATACAATCAGCCTAATATACTATAATATTTTAGAGTCACTTCATGTTTTCAACAATTAACTACGCATAAAGGGCAACATTTCGAACAATCGTTTCCGGAACCGACTTGGTGCCATTCATTTGATCTTTGTAAAATTGATTGCCTCAAGGCTTACGTGTCCTGAATACTTTTAATTAAAATACCAAATGTAGCGAAAAAAGTATTGAGAATGGTAAAAAATCTTGGCAAACACAATCTGTAAAAATAATACAAGTCGCATTGAATTCTAAAGCTCCGAAGTTAACGCGATTCCGAACCTATCGATGTTGCACACCGGCCTTGAAGAACGAGGCGTGGTAAACTGGTAAAACGCAACATTACGAACTCTAAGGGAAAATGAATGTACAAGAAATCAAGATAAATACAACTGTACGCACTGGCTCCCCGGCAGGCTCGGCTCCACCCATACACGTCGAAGCTATCCAACCTGCCAGCGGCCTTGAAATTTAATGCATAATTTTGTATCCAACTTAATGAAATAGTTATCTAATCAGACAGTTTCGATCAATACAAGTGTATGTAACTTCAATTTATACCGTTGATGGTTTAGTTAATGTATTCAACATATCGACCTTTAGCCGAAGAGGTGTGGCTGTGAAACTACTCGATTCAGATATGAATACGAGTATATTAGCTAAACTAGTTATCGTAGTACGTAATCCGGGACTGTATAAATAATTGTAATCAAACGATTCCTATACTAAAACTTACTAATGAAAATTAACTTAGCAATTTTCCTTGAAATACCATAATTTATTGTAAAATTAACTCGATAATCTACATGTACCAATATAAATAAAGCCTTGTAAACGTTATAAGCGGAAAACAAAAACAAGTGTACGAAGGAAAGTCATAAATATTATCGTAATAGTAATATGCACCAGATTCCACTGCAGGTTGGACTCCACCCATCCACTCCACCCATCCACTCCAGCTATCTACTCTGCACATCGGCCTTGGGAGATCGGTTGCCGCTCGCTCCACGCT
>DWEE01004040.1:0-10001 GCA_018245755.1 Parelbella macleannani
GCACAGTAAACTGTGATACTACCAACATTACCAACCAGTATTTTAAATTGAATACAGTGTTGATCTGCTAAGTTTTTCATTCTTATTGATATTATTTCTGGCAACATTTTTGTTCACAGCACAATAGACTGTATTTATAATATATAGTTGGGCTATGGTTGACTTAACTAATTTATGTAGGATGATAAACTAAAAATACGTGACCATAGTCGAGGCATGCTAGACCACTAACACAATAGTTAGTAAGGTAATATTATGTCTAAGTAACTGCTCTGTCTTCGATCGTCTTCTTATCCCACTTTTCTATGGTAGATCTGCCCTTTTGATTGTGTTGCCATGCTAAAAAATAAAACAAAAAATCTTATGGTAGAATTTTTTTTCTAACACGTATGGTTTTAGTATTTGCAAAGTAACATGGCAACATTGATCATACCTTTATTTGAACCTTCAAGATTTAATTACATATACTAATTAGTTGAATAGCTACTTTTAGGTATATCATAATGTGATAAGTATTATTGTTTATTATTGTATAGTAAAAGATTTTTTTTTAATGGAATAAATTAGTTTGTGAGTAAGTTAGCGTAATAGATGATTGGCGAGATGAATGGCAAAGCTCTCGGAACTGTGGTAGTTATTTGAGGGTCTCACATGCTTGAGTCAGATTGTGGTTTTGATACATTTGCTAATTGTACTGGTCACCTTCATTGTTGCTGTTGTGGAAAAAGAAAAACACATTTTTTTAAATTATAGTCCATGTAATATTGTGTCACATAAATACTATCGTACAGAATCTCCAAAGCATGGTAACACTCAATGCACTAAAGTTTTAAAAATTGCCATAATGTACCTTGGTCTCAATAGTTCAAAAAAAGGGTACTAAATTATTGTTTTACAATATTAATTTTTATTGTCAATTTTTCTTAATATTTCAAAGTACTCTTGCACGCGAACTTTAGCTGAAGGCTTGATGATGCCTCATTCCCTTGTACCATCGACTATGTTCAGAGGACTGGTCCTACTATATGGCAAGTTAGAAATCAGTATGAGAAATCTGTAATACAACTTGTACCGTATCTATATCTATTCATTATTCACAAAGGAATTTTTCGTCTGCTACCCATTCCCAGTGCCTCCTCAACCTTCTAAGTTCAATCTGTGTATGTATCTACCATAGTACACTTTACCCTCGCTAATGTCACGTGCCAGGCGCCATGCCGGCCCACTGGGTGGACTACTCTCAGTGAAAATAAACACCTTTGGTGATGTCTTAATAGGCAGCGCCTAGAAATTACCGTAAAACACATACCGTAAAAACATAAAAACCTTCATTTAAATAAATATGTAACAGGTCTGCAATCAGAACCAATACAGCTGGCCAATGCATGCCAGTTTAGTATTTTATAAATTGAAAAATAAAATGCAATGGCCATAGACAATTTGTCCACGCAAACTCCGCGCGTCATTTTCTTTCTATCGAACCCCTTTCTCACAATATAACTATAATA
Organism: Parelbella macleannani; assembly: GCA_018245755.1. NCBI lineage: Eukaryota > Metazoa > Arthropoda > Insecta > Lepidoptera > Hesperiidae > Parelbella > Parelbella macleannani. The sequence continues at coordinate 1,509 of DWEE01004040.1, forward strand.
TATCCAGCAGAGTAATGGTTGATAAGATCCTCTTGATTTGATATACGAGTATAGTTTTATTTTATCATGTTGCATTAGGTGTACGATGTTTTCCCCCATTTAGGATTTAATTGTTTGATATTTGCGTAAGACTGGTACGATACTGTAGTGTGGTCAAATTTAATATTAATAATAATAATAACTATGTTTATTTACCCTTCTCGTTTAGCGTTTTGGTCTGATCGTTGGTTAGCAACCATTCATTTTGCTCGTACGATGGTACAGAAATTGGTACCATAATTGTTCAGTACTAGGTGTACGGCAGTTGGTACAATAATTTTTTAATGTTATTTTTGTTGTACCGAAGTTGGTACTTAATGTGTAAATTTTTAAAATAACAATTGCAGATTGACTTTTTCGATGTTCGTATATTTGTATGTTCGATTGTGAGATGCCAATGATTGGACCAAAATGTACTGTGTGCACAAAATGGTTTGAAAGGATATTGTAAGGATAGGCTGCTTCATTTATATATTTATTGATTATAATGTGATTTATGCTATCCTTTGAAAGCATTTTCATTAAACGGAAATATTTTTTTATTAATATTGTCTTAGCTCTTTCATGTACTGAGCGTTGCCGCGCGCAGCGCTCGCGCGGCTTTGGCTTCATCACGTTCCAGGAGGCGGCGTCCGTGGACAAGGTGCTGGCGATGCCGGTCCACACGCTGGACGGCAAGCGTATCGACCCCAAACACGCCACGCCCAAATCCGCGCCGCGCCCAGCCAAAACCAAGAAGATATTCGTCGGCGGCGTCGGGCAGGACACGTCCGCAGAGGAGGTTCGCGCGTACTTCACACAATTCGGCCTCGTCGAGGACGCCGTGATGCTGATGGACCAGCAGACTAAGCGCCACCGCGGGTTCGGTTTCGTCACCTTTCATTCGGAGGACGCGGTCGAACGCGTGTGCGATATACACTTCCACACGATTAAGAATAAGAAGGTGGAGTGTAAGCGGGCTCAGCCCAAGGAGGCGGTCGCAGCGGCTCCGCTGGCGCTCGGCAAGCGTCTAGTGCTGCGCCCGGGAAGAGGGCTGGTGTACGCAGCCGCCGGAGGCGTGGGGGCGGTGCCCACGGTCGGGGCACACGCGTACAGGTATGCTCCGTACGCGCTGCCCGCTGCGGCCACCACCGCAACGGCGCTGGTGGCGCCGCCCGCGCCGGCTCCGGCGCCCGCGCTGCCCCAGTTCGGCGCAGCGTACTCTCTTGCCGGCGTCGACATGTCGTCGTTCCAGGGCGTCGACTGGGGCGCCATGTACGGCCTGCCCATGTACATCTAAACACCCATGTAAACCCCACGCGCCTGAAGAGGAGGTCAGGTTGGACGGTTGTCGGCATTCGATTTGATCGCTGGGCGACGTTGCGGGGGCTGGCGCTGCTTGAATGGCGACGGCTCGTGCCTGTCGTTGTGGAGTCGCGGTCTAGAGCGGGGTGAAGGGAGAGTTGACGCCGTCGCTCAAATTGGATGCCGGGAACGTGAAAAAACGCGCTCGCTCGCAGCTTTTTTAATTTTTTCTAACAGTTCCTACACACACGTTTTTTGGATTTTAGTAGCTGTCGTCTTGCCGTGTCGTATATATATATATATATGTACTCTATCAGTATTTACGGGGATACGTTCTTTTAGATGTCGTATCCATCCGCTCATCGACTGTAGGTTATAAGTCAACATTTGTTTTTTTCTCTTTCTCTCTCTATCCGTTTCTTTTTTCCTCGACAAGCAATATGCGGCCCTCAGCGGGACCCGAAGCAAAGATACGCATTTCGTTTATTTGTTTTTTTTTAAAGTTAAGTATAAGGCGAAGATCTCAGATAATTTAGTTTGAACTTAAAGAAGGAAATCTAACTAATTTCTTATTATTATTATAACTAACTATGATTATTATAATTTGTCTTGGATTTTGTAATAGCGTACTTAACTATATTGTAGTCTAGTAGTTGCACGAACGTTAGCAATATGATGTTGACATTGATGTTGATGATGATGGTGGTGATGACTATCATAATTTATTTTATATACTCGGAACGGAGAGTGACATGAATCTCATCGCAACTCTGTTGTTTTTATTATTTTTTATATATTATATATACACTTAATTAAAAGTATATAAAGATACAAAGTATTCTTCGCGGTCCGTGGACGCCGTGCGACGTGCTGGCAACACTTGTCGATGTATATTGTTCTGTTCAATTTATGCTATGAAATCTTGAGAGAATATCATTATTATCTCGAATCAGTATTAAATTTTCGTGCCATTTTTAAACAGTTGTTAAAACGAAATTGTGTGCCAAACAGCGACCTTCCCAATTCAAAGACTGTTTGTTTTTTTACTCCGCACGTTGTAAGCGTATCGTATTTTTTATCTCTTCCTCTGTTTCGATTCCTTGTCTATGGTCGCCCGCCATTAGACAGTATGCCCCAGGGTTGCCAAGAAACAAATCCCTGATGTCGAACTGACATGACGGCTTATATAGCTTAAACAACCCACATATACATACGGGTTGACTATCATTTCTTTATAAAGGATAACCCACCGAAAAATTCATTATTTAAAGGCATAATGCAGACATTGGCGGCGTCACCTTTTCCATACCATGCAGCAATCTTATCCTATTAACTACCTGCCCTAGGGATGTCACTTGTAGGAAGGGACCCCTGCAGACCTCCAAGGTAGTAAAAAACCCTAGAATTATAGTCCCTTCAGTCAAAAATTCAAATCTCTTATAAGGCGAAACTAATCACCACCATTATAACAGAGTCAGCAATATTGATCAATAAAATATGTAGGTCTATTAAACTCAGACACTGGACTCAGATGATGTATTAAATATTGAAACGAATAGAAACTTGTCATGTATGTGCCTACAGACCTAATTCTGACAGAGAAGAGTGGGCGGAAATAAATCACATGGAACATTGAACTTGCAATCCCCACTCTCCCCGTCCCCCCTTGCCGCGACACTGAAATATCAGAAGAATATCGCTGATAGGATTGGTACACATGTTGCCGATTCAAGATTTCAGAAAAGAATATAATATACAATATACAGTTCGAATAGATTTGATTTCTAGTGAAATCTGTGTGCTCGCCGATCGATCAAAGTATAGGTTTATAAAGAGAAATTATAACATTACCCTGATTGGGGCATATTAAAACTTATAAAAAGAACCCATATCATTGGTGGAAACAAAAAACACATATATTTGTGTCATATTTAATAACCCAAGCATAAAACCAATGAAATCGGTGAGGGGAGAGTGGGTTTGAAAAAAACCTTCGCAATGTAAACCTGCCCTAAACACGTCGCCAGTCTGCCGCCCGCTATCGATACGCTTACGACGTGGGCGTCCATGACGCAATCGTCAGTGACGCTAGCTAGACGCGTCGCTCGGGGTCAGCCGCCGCCACGCTCACTTCCCCATACATATCCTAACTTTGAAAGCAATCATTACCTACATGCCATTGTATGTATGTATGGAAAATGTAGATTATATAACGGCCAATGCCTAGTGGTCATTGGATTCTGTCTTCTCAGCACATATGTATATTTTTTGTTTGATATTAGGAGGGTAGTTGCGTTTGCTGTGTGCGGGTGTGTGTGCCTATATTATAGTTTCGATTGAAAGTGGTATTGTCTCTAGTATATAGTTGTTTGTAGGTACATGTACCTTTATTATTATTACATTTGTATTTATGAATTATTTCGTTTCGATTTTGAATTTGATGTTTTTCACTCGAACACTAAGAGGCTATATTATATGAGAGGATAGAATCCAAGGGCTATTCGAGAATTGTGCGGTGTGTGTCCCCAGTACGTAACTCCTTTACATCGTACACGCGATTTTGGACCGCATTTTAATGACCATACGATATACTATCGCGTGTGGGTGTCGTATGGACTTTAAGACGTGTGTGCATGCGTGTGGATAATATTGTATACAATTATATGTCTATCTCTCTCTCGCCGCACGGTTTTCGCGACGCTGGGCAGTTTTAGTGAGTACGTAATTTTGATTAGTTAGCAGTTGTCAGGGAATGCGAACTAACATCCAGAGTGTCTTGAGACAATAAGCTAAGTATTAAGCCGCTATAGTGATTCCGCCGCCCGCCCTTGCTCGCTCCGGCCCCGCGTTGGCCGCCAAAATTGTACTGTACGCTGTCGGTCACATGTTGTATTCTTAGTGCTTAATATCGGTTTCGACTTGAGTATGTCATCTATTGACTTGTCTAATGCTAGTCATTGTCTAATATTTGAATTTGTCATTGTATTTTGTACTTGTGTATGAAAAAGTATTCGTTTTATACTCCAAAAGGTAAGATTTTTGTTTATATTTTTCTCACAAACTATTTTCTGAAAGAAATATTTTGGTATGTTTTCTTTTTTTTTTTTGTATAACTGAGGGCTTCTTTGCTTTTTGCGTTCATTACTGGATACAGAATGATAAAAAAATAATTGTTAAACTCCTTTGCGCGATACCATTCTTTTGCCGTAAAATTTTTTCGAATTCCATTACCAGTTGCTCCCGAGGAAACCTTAATTACCATTTTTTTCCCCAACGAATCGAAGAAGCCCGATTTGAAATTCAAATTATTAGACTGGCCACATTCTGCGTCTCTGTAATTTTTATTGTATTTTATTTTTATGTTTATATTTAGTACTGCTATTTCAAGTTAATCCTGCCATCCTATTGAGTATTTTAGTGATATACAATACAGATTTCAACCAGTTTTGACAAGAAATGGCACTTAGTTTTTTTTTTTCGATTGCGTTTTTGATTGGGTTTTTAATTCTTACGCCGCGCACGTCGCCGTAGTTGTTAAGTGAAGAATATCTCTCAAGCAATACTCGAAATTTTATACTCTGTGATTTCTAAAAGTATTATTACTATATATTTAATTAAATTACCTTATGATAATAATAATAATAATGATAAAAGTAATGATAATATTAAAATTATACGAGAAAAAAAAGACGATGATGGTTGTGTTTGTGCAATTCCTAGGTTTAAGTCGGGAACTCTACGGGGATGGGACCTAGTCCTGACCACGGATGTACTTAAAAACGACGCAAATTATACTGGACGACATTGACACGCGGCAGGCTGTGACGTCACCTCGTCGGCTCCGAAGTTCTCGAGATGTCTAGCTGTTTATCGACTGTGCGCTCCTTGCGAAATGAGTACAGGGAAGCGATGGGTATCCAGGGGAGACTCGGGGATATTGTGATTATAAGCTTGTGTACGAGTAGAAACGAAGTTTGGTTTCTTCATACCGGATATAAGGACCCGATTTGATTATTCAAAGCCATATTTAAAGATCGATGGGCATTTTGGCAGTACAAGATTTTTAATTTTTCACGCGTTTTTCGTGGTTTCCATCAACACCTTGGTGGCCAGGATCAAAACTGTTTGATCATTTAATTTCCAACTGTTAATGTAACTGAGCTGGCCTCAGACCTAACATATTTCTGTAGACCAACGTATATCACCCGGATTCACCCCGACAATACCATCGCTTTACTAGTCACTCGTTTGCTCTGGAATAATGCTGTTGAACAGTTAAAAATCATTCAGAGCCCTTGGTTTGACAATAAAATGGTGTACTTAGTGGCGGTGTGGTGTTATAAATAGTTTCTGAATGCCGAGCAAGGCCGGGCGGCCAGCGTAGTACAGTATGTGTGCATGCGGGGAGCTTCGCCGGCCGTGTCTATCAGCGGCCGGCGCACCATGTTTATGTAGTTCTGGCGTGTGGAGTCTATTTTGTATACTAAGCAAAGTTTCGGCTTGTACAGGTCGACTCTTTGTCAAACGTATCGTTCTGTCACAAAGTTTCTGGTCTGTTGGACTATTTAAACAAAATATCGTGCCTGATCTGCCGGTCTACCTAAGGTTGTGCACAGAAGGGTAATAATAGCCGAGCTGTCAACGTCTTAAGTCTGGAGTATTCGGTACATGTGGATATTTTATTATATTTGAGCTCTCACTGTCTGACCTTAGGGGGAACTGGTTGGAAATTTAAGATGATCCATAAACGGTATTATCGTCCGACAATAAAAATCGCAGCTGGCATTAATAAAATTCCATGAAAAATAATTGAAGGTACATCTAACATTCCCAATCTTATGTTTGTATTACGCCATTCCAACGGTATTCCAAATTTAAAATTACTAACGCTCTTTAAGGAAGCCAATTTCAAAGAGTTACATTCATTTGAAAGCATTTAATCGTGTTTTAATTTTATATACAATGACAATTTGATACGTTTTAAACTTTATCATCCATTTGCCAGTTATATTTTCCACGCGCCAGATCCATTGAATGCTATTTCACATGTAAACACTTACCCTTATTATTATTACTATTTTTAGCAGTATTCTTAATATAAGTAGGCTAGAAACCTCCTGAGATTACAAGCGATTGTCCCGCTTTGCGTGTCAAAAAGTACTTAAATATGACATCACAGCATATCACTTTGTCACTTCTCTTACGCAGGTGTACCACCGATTCTATTTAGAATGCCATCAAGCTATGCGTATGGTCTCTTTATTGTGGCAATTTTTCATATAGAGAAATTGACAAATGCGCAGTTCAAATTGAATACTCTGTATCTGAGGCATTGTTTTTCTTCTAAGAATTCGTTTTTTTTTTTGACACGCAATGCGTCGACCGCCTCGCCCAAACGATAACACCCTTTTGTATATTAGCATTTTTTCCTGAAATTTTCAGTATTAGATGGTTGAGATAATATTATTATTATTATTGATTGTGATGTCTTACACTCTTAGAAAGCCCCCGGGGCGGCCGCTTGGTATCTTGCCAAAGTTTTAGATAGAAGCGGTAATGGCCCTAGATTGGAAATATGTACTTAATTTTTTTTGTTTTCATATACCTTATGTATATCTGGCTTCCATAGACCAGAGGCTTGTGAGCCGACGGTACTCGGGATGAGCTAACAATTATTTATATATATATATATAGCATTTTATATATATCTTTTAAACCACAGTGTATTAGTTTTGATAACGCAAAGCCGACGTAGGCTGTCTCGCTCTTTTTGGATGGTTGGATGGCTGGATGTCTTGTGTCTGAAGGCAGCTTGCGTCGGCAGTAGGTTTAGAGTAGACTTATATTTAGTGGTCTTAGTTTTTTCTTTTTTTTTTGATTTTTGCCCGTACATAATTGTATGTTATGGAGCACCTAGATACCCGATGTGTCATTACATGGATAATATTAGAACAACAAAAAATGTGTTTTATTTCGCGTGGGGTACTAGTGCCCGAGGGCGCGGGGGGTGTGGTTTTGCTACCTCACAGAGATCCTTCATACATAGCTTAGCGTGCACGGTTGGATAATGACTTAGATTAGATTGAATTGCGTGTGAGACATGGATTTATCATTTTTATTTGTTAATTTTGCGAACGAAAGTGATCGCCCCGCATTGCGCGCCAAGCCTCTCGGCGCGGAGGGGTTGCGAGGGGTGGAGATGGCGGAACGGTAAGTCGACGTAGTACGCTAAAAGGCATGCGTATTATTATATATATATATATATATATACATATATATCGTAATGTAGTTAATGCGTCTTGAACACTCGTGACTAACATTTCCACGACTCTTGGACTCTGCAATGTAGGTGTAAGGCATGGTTGGCATGAACCTATACGTAAAGACGTCGCAATGAATACAATATACATATACACCGTGTATCTTCCAATTCTCTCTGTCAATTGTTTTTAACAGGCGTTTGCCACACCGGTGGTTGTGATACGTGCTATTAAGGATATTCCTCTGGGAGCCGGGCAATGTGACTTTGAGGGGAATATTGCAAACGTAGACACGTAGTGTAGACCTTGTAGAGACGCTTCGCTTGAGGCCGACACGTCTTCCTAAATTTTTTTGTATCTCATTTGCCAAAGACGGCCAAACGTGTGGCCAAAGTGTTTTCGATTTGCTCAATTGACGATTTCTTCTGTACGAACGACAGCTTCGACTTTTCCCGAGTGCGTGCGACATGCCGCCATTTTGTTGCGCGCGACAAGATGGCGTGTTCACTGAGATGGCCGAGTATAGTGACAGCCAAAATGTTGTTTTACCTGCTGTGTCACGCCCGTGTAGCTTAAGTATAAGACAATAATAATAATGGAAGACATTGCCAACTACGACGCTAAATTAAATTCTTGGTTGCCATAAGTGAAAAGAAAATACATTCCACTCTAGTCATTTTTTTTTTATTTGAAAGGGTTCTAAAACGTTTTGTGGAGGAAATTTCTATGAAATACAAGAGTCTTATTCTTGCTCAATACTTCTCGCCTAGACGTGTAGTACCTACGTTTCTGATTCTATAACGCTTCCGCAGTAGTGATATACCATACACTACATACATACGCCATGGACGCAGCGTCGGCGACATTACAACTAGTGATGTACTCTAGCTTTCGCGAATCCAGGATACAC
>DWEE01004041.1:0-10001 GCA_018245755.1 Parelbella macleannani
AACTCTGGTTACTAAATGCAGTATTTGCATCTCTAAAATGGTACATAAATAAGAATAAACACTGTATCTGAATTTGAGTTCCTGAAGATACCAGGAACCCATTGAAAGATAATTTCATCCAAATCGATCCAGGCAAATTGTTTAGAAGGAGTTAGGTGACAAACACACATACACAGATATTATATGTACATATAAAGAATATTTATTTAAATAATTTCTCAAATTATATTTTCCAGGCAAAATATGTCTCAGCTGTGCTCCATGGTGGTGCCACCCCGATGTAGATATGTCTTCAGAGCGACCACAGGACACCATACCTTGGCGGGATCACTGGATGCAAGCCGTTTACTATCTGCCTAAAGAATTAATAGTAAAAAAGGACACTGAAGTGACTTTGGTATCATGTCAGGATGAATATTCTCTTTGGTTCTATTTGGAGGATACATTAAATAAATATCAAAAGTATACCAGGCCGGCCTGCGAGTGTGGTGTGCACATGACGTTTTCAAGAACACATGTGTCTTATTTAAATGACGGGAGACGCAGTAAGAAGTTGCTCGCTCAAGTGAAAGAGGAATTGGTCAAAGATTCTGTTGTTTTGGATTTGAATGGAAGCAGCTTTTTAGGTTTGGCTGCAGCGAGGATGGGAGCAAGTAAGGTGTACATACTGGAGCCAGCGAAATTGAACGTTGAAATTCTCAAGGATTACATCAAAGAGAACAACATAGACAATGTAGAGATACTACCGGAAGTGGATGAGAATGCGTTGATGCAAATAACGAATGTCGTGTGCGACCCAAGTTTTAGTACTGCTATATTGCCGTGGGAGAATTTAAAAATTGCTTACTTATTGCAAAAATATAAAGGCAAGTTACCGGAGAATGTTAGAATCACCCCAGAGAGATGCGAATTTTGGGCGATGCCTGTAGAGTTTCAGGATTTGCATAAAATTAGGATTCCTCTGGGCGTCTGCGAGGGCATTGACATGGCTGTGTTTGATCATCTTGTTGAGGTAAGGTATTGAAAAACATGTATGTATGACATACAATATATAGCACTGCTTGTCATTTACATTGTTCAGTCACAAGTGGAAAATGAACAACATTTGGTATGCATTTTAAACAAGAATTAATATTGTTGTGAACACATCTTATCATAAGAAAATGTTCTACTGAACCTTTTAAACAAGAAACAAAGTTCTCACAGTACTTATTTTAATGTGTCTTAAACAACCCCTTTGTCTATCCCTTTAATTGACTTAATGTTTTTATATTTATAAATCTTACACACGCAAGTGTTTCGGAAACTTCTGAGACTCCTAGTTAAAAAACTTTATAAATGGTATGGCAGGATCCTTAAATATATTTCCATCAGCAGAGCTCGAGGACGATAAGCGACGCGGAAATAGAGGCGCAACCGCTGTGGGAGTACCCGTGCATCTGCCGCGGCCAGCCCAGGAAGCTGCTGCAGCTAGACATGCGGCACCTGGAGCCCAAACTTGCTGCTGATGGCTCGTTCGCACTTGAGTGAGTATGAAGGTTTTATTTCGGTCAAGGTCGTTCTTGTGTTATATGAAGATTGTTTGGACATACAGACAAAGACTCGACAAGACAAAGACTTTAAAGAAGCAATGGAAATTGGGAGAAGATTTGGAGAAGCAATGAATATCGATTGTTAATCCAATAATTTCCCAAACAATTCAATTGTACAGGCAGAATCTTCACAGACATTTGTATAGTAGTATATCTGTATTAGCTTGTTTCCGTCCACTCTTGGATATGGGCCTTTCCAATAGTACTTCAGAGCTGACCAATTTATTTCAAATTATATCAATACATAATAGTGAAATTACTTGGTAGATTGAAATGACTATATGTGCAAATATTACCCTCTGGATTCTTGGTCACAAACAGGTTTTGAATTTCTTTTAGCGAATCACAGGCAGAAGGCTCGGAGCAAAAAGTAAATGGGTTTGCTGTCTGGTCAGTTTGGATGGTGTCTGGCAAGTCACTGAGCTCCGGCCCCACAGTGTGGCCTGTAGTGGGCCAGTGTGTCAGCTGGGACGAACACTCCAGACAGGCTGTTAAGATACTTGTAAGTGTTGTGTGATATTATTGGCTTAATATTTTTATCTGAAATTATTCATAAACGGAAGTAATATCATTTGACACTTTTGATTAATATTTGTTTCCTTACCAATTTTGACAAATCAATTAGTACACAGCCCGCTTTGATTAGCGGAACTATATATTGGTTGTATCAAATAAAATTAATCAATATGTATAATATTGGTCATATGTTATTGTATATTGATTATTTGACTACTAAAAGAGTTACCCATGTGTTACCTACCTTGAAGGAAAGAAGCAAAGAATTTTTTAGGTGCATTTCATACAACTAGAAAGATTTTGGAAAATCGTTATGCGGTTGTGTTGGGGATATTGTTGATGTTGGGGTTATTCCATAGTGTCATAGGTATTCCAGGCAGGCAGACAGGCAGAAGAGTGTAGTATAAAGTGTACTACACCCTTCTGCCTGCCTCTTCAAGGAAATCCTGATCCATAATAAGAGGCGTGATGTTACTTTTTTAAAATTATGTTTATAATTGTCAAAATTTTATATACATATTTAATTGGTGTTAACCTTTTGCACTCGCATGTCTCAGCGACATCACAAGTTTTACCGTTGCTCTCGTACATACATATGTCTCGAGCGTATGCGACGTCATACATTTTACCATTCCACTCGGAAGAAGTTATTCACAGATGCGGTCGAAACAGTCGTCTTTTTTGTTTTATTTCCCTTGTTTCATGGTCACATTAAATTCGAGTGCAACTTTTAAAGTTTAGTTGTATTTTTTTAGAACAAAGCTCATTTAGTGGGCAACACACAAGAGTGGACGTTCCAGGTTGCATGCGACTTGGAGAAAGGCCAGTTTGACTTGACCTTAGATCTGGTTCGGACAGAAGATAAGAAGTTGCAAGATTACACATTTGTATAACAAAAGTAATTAATATAGATATACATATATCGGCATTGGTTTTTTATTTTACTCCTACGGAGTTAACATGGCGGATTTTACGGTACGTTCAAGTATTACGTAGGCACTATTGGGGGGCGGGTTTGCTTTGTTTAATCTTGATGACATGGGGTCGGTAGGGGTCTAGATGGTGAATATATTGCTCTTTTGGGGAATCGAACACGTCGATTTTGGAAAAAAGCCTTAACTGAAAAGTATTAACAATTGAGAAATGAAAGTAAAGCGTTATTTTTTTAATCCTGCAGTTTTACACACACAGATAATGTATCTGCATTAAGCCTATTTGCAGTCAGCTCACATCTCGATGTAAGGGTTACGTTATGAAGCGGATTATTTTCTCTAGGGCAATAAAAATATAACCTTTGAGGATTTTCATTTTTATTCAGAACTCGTGGTCAAACTACTACATCGAGTCTCTGCTTCCTAAGTAACGCTTCAGATATGCGCTTCGGTCAGTTGTATTGCTTCAAGCAATAGGTATTATGGGGCATGCATGTTTAGGATGCATATGCGCTTTCTAGAAGACAGGATAACGGCTAGACGTTAGCCTCTTATATGACAAAAAAATAAAAAAAAACTCGGTGTTGCCCTTCTTCAACCACCTGCGCGCCTCGGCGCATTACATCATATTTCGATGTAAATTTATCCTTATCCTACAGATAAGTTTCTTCTGGTCATTAAAAGAATCTTTTATAAGGGCTTGTCTGGTCTATTAACTGTTATGATACCGCTCCACCTGCGTCTAACACGTTACATTACGATATATAAGGTGCTACATTAATATGTATATTTTCATATCGGTTGATTGATGGTTTTAGAAATAGTCATATTTTTATAGGCTAGTTTTAACAACTTACACGAAATTTTATTTTGTTCGATACTAGTCCACTTTTAGAACTGTTGCTCAATTGTTTTTCAAGGGCTTTTCAAGTTTCCCCTCGTAATTTGCAATTAATAAACCTTGGATATTAGTATTATTTACTTTTTAATGTCTTACTCTATACAGGAGGTTATTATGGCCGCCAAGGTATTAGCCGCAACCATCTACGTTTATTCCTGTTCGAGCGATATGGCTAAAGTTTTTTGCCGGGCGTATATTAAGGCACCGTAAAGCACTTAAGCCCTGGTTAAGGAGACGGTCAAAGAAAAAATTTGCTCGATTTCAACAAGAAGTCGCATAGCCTTCGCTGTCCATGATGAACCGCGGATGTAGATGTATGGTAACTAGATGTGTTGGTCACCGCCCTGGCACGCTTACCTACCGCATTACGCTGGAAAAACATTAAGGCTGTTTCTGGACGAACGACCACCGAATACCGATATTGGATTCAATACGAATAGCTACCTACTTTTGAAGCAATCGTACACCACAGAGGTCAGTGAATTATGAGTACATTTCCGGCGTAGTTAGCAGCTGAAGAAAAATGGGGTGTAGAGTGTTCGTTGTCTTTCCGTGTTCAACTCGAGGAGGCAGCGTCATTTGAATATTGAAGAAAGTCTTATGTTAGCATGCGCCGGTTACTTACAACCTTTAAAAATCGGATTATATCCAAGTACTTTGGTTGAATTTCAAAAGAAAGATTTGTTGCGGAAAAAAAAAACGTTATCAGGAATAATGACGTTCGTGGAAAGTTATCTGTGGTAACAAAATATTAGCGTACACATATAGTTACTAATAACGCTGGTTTTTTCGGAATACTGAAAGGCATTTGGAATGGGGCCTGTCTTTTCGTTAATGGCTTTCGCAAAGCTAACGGCGGAGAGTAGCGATAGGTATAAACGTGTATAGCCAAAAAATTATACGCGTAATAGTCATACAAATTTCATTGGAATATACGTATAAGTATAATATAATACTAGCGGACCAGGCAGACGTCGTTTTGCCCCGAATTTCTTATAAACAGACACTTCACTCCTTAAGACATCAGCCATCTGCCAGTGAAAGTCCCGTCAAAATCGGTCTTGCCGTTTCAAAGACTAGCTGCAACAAACAGACAGACAAAAATTTAAAAAAAAAAATTGTTATATGTAGGTACCGTATATACATGGGCATTTAGTAAAAAGCGGTTCCTTTAATATTGCAAACAGACACTACTACACTACATGTTAATCATAAATGAATGTTCACCGTCGTCACATAAAAATTAGAAAAACAAATAGACTGTAATCAAAATACAAGCTTGATGCTCACTTTGGGATCGAATGGCCGTGTGTGGAGTCGTCCCAAGATATGATTATTATGAAACAAATAGCAAAGTCTAACAGTTTAAATACAGCCTAATCCACGACTTTGTTATTCCTCGCTGCAAGCACCGAGCACGCTTTTTGCACTTCACTTCACGCAACTACTCATTACATAGTCGCGTAAGCTACGCACACGATTAATTAATTATTTATGGCTTATTAGAAAATCAGCTCAGCGGCCAGCTCCATAATATAGCTCTTGGGTCTAGTACATCTGGCCGGTTTACGGAAGAAAGCTTTTTTTTAGTAGTAAGTTAGCTTATCTTCATCTTGAATAAATATTAAGCCAGCTTTTTTGGGCAGCTCAGAGGCTAAGGATCGTTTGATATAAATATAGATAGCCTTTACACAATCAAATCCTTTTGGTTCTCTGTTAATTGAATATATTTTATTTATTCATTCGTCTACATATTATAAAACGGTGTTGCCATAAACTAATAAGTACGATCTTAAATAATGGGCGGGTAGTACAGATGTGTGACATCACAGAAAGTCTTCTTCACTCTGTTTACCTCTCGATAGCTTATTAGGTAATATCTCCAATTAAATCTTAAAATTCATAAATATTTTTTCTTGATTATTTCTTGAAGATAACTCACATTGTTATATTATAATCTGATACCTGTAGCAATCGAAGTCAGCACCAGTTAAGATGCTATTTCAATGATGTAAGTACATTGAAAGATAATCACAGAATTTTCAAATATTTAGCTTTATGGAGGCGGGTACAGTAATGTTGCAATATAAAAAAATAAAAATTTATTTATAAAGTAATTCAATAGTAGTTCGGCAGACAATAAAACGTGAAAAATTAGGAATAAACGTCTCTCGGTACTATCTGCGAACCCCATATGTGGTCTGGCGGGTGATGTAATAATAATACTTAAATAGCTAAGTAAGTAGTTGGTAGCCTTGATTATTGATTCAATAAGTGCATCAACGTATCAATGAGTTTAATCAAATACATACATGTATCCTCTATTCACTGTCAATCATTATGACGTTCTCGCTACTTGAAGGTCCTGTATCTAGACTGCTAATGAGTTTCAACTGTTTCAAGACCAGATACCTATCGGGATTAGTTCGAAGACTTGACGTGCTTCTAATGTAAGGTGAAAGGACTGTTATGTGGCCCATTTTCGTTGTGTCAATTTGAATGTTCCAATGTCATTAATTGTTTTTAAATTTCAAATGAACATTCCAGTGTACAGTTTTATTCTGAAGGCTGTTCTTAAAGCCAATATGAGTAACATGTGTTAGATAAATGATGCCTATTAATCTGATTCTTATCAGCAGTACCTAATTGTTTATTGGTTCAGAACTGAGCGATCCACTTCGGGAGCCCTGGGATACAACCAACATTTTCTAAGATTGCCCGGTTTCAGATGAAATATAACTTCCGGTAACGATGAAGGAAAACATCACGAGGAAAACTCTACACCATTAAATTCTTTATAACGTTCTCCTTAACGTGTGTTAGTGTGTGAAGTCTGCCATCGCGTATTTGGTCAGTGTAGCTGCGGCCTTAACCTTTCTTATTTTATGAGCAGACCCGTGTCCAACAGTGGAACGACAAAAGGATCAAGACTTTGAATCTTTTTAACAATACGCATATGGCTTGCGCTAGTAGAATTAGCTTCAGATTTCCTACGCGATCAAGGGTAGGATTATTTGTCAGCGGTGAAGTTTTCATGTAGTCCAGTGAGGCTTCATACGTATTAAAAAAATCATGTAAGGACCATGTGATAATCAAGTGGGCTATAATTTGTCGATCTTAGGTACCATGCTGACTTAAAAAATCTCGCTCTACTAGTTATCAATCAGCAAACAAGTGCTTACAGAAGACGAGTATAATTATTCCGACATGCGTACACAAAGTCATAACGTACGCGGCTATGCAAAAAGCTATAGAAATATGTCATTCCATCTTACATTGTATCTTTAATGTTCTCAATTGATGTTTAAAGAGCGTTTAGTACGTTCATTCGTACTCATCATCATCGTTCATTCGTTCCTTGTATGGAGTTAATAAAATAGTTTAAACAAGCCATAAATATCTGCGTAGGTTCGTTCTCACCTGTTTATACTTTGAGCTATTTTAATACTGCACGCAACAAGATTTTAAATAGGTATGTATGTAGAGCTATCAACATAACATTTTCATTCTATTTTATGTTATTCACAACTAAATTACGTTTTCTCCCATGTTTTCCATATTTTTTGCACTTTGTAACATTTTTAAATAGCTCTTCCGTTCGTTCTCCGCTGTACTTATTTGATGTCCATCAATTACCTATGTTTTTTCATAATTATAAAAATGCAGTTGAAACATTGGCATCGTGGGTTAAAATGCTAATTTATTTTGAGTTCACGCCTTTATTCTCTGAAGGGGTAGGCAGATCAGTGTAGCGCACTCCCACGATAACCCTGAAAAATCTAGCAATCTAGTTGAACCAAAGTTGAAAGTTATTTGACAGTTTAGAATATTATAGAATAGTTAACAGTTTCATATGAACTCGATAGGCAATTTGACATGACAAAGAAGATAAAAAGAGAGAAGGAGCGATATAAAATAGCAGTACCAAATCTTTCACAGTTTCTACTATAATAAAATTTATTTACGTCAAAATGATTCCTAGAAGCAACCTGCTGCACCTGTGAATAATAATTTATGGAATAAGAGTTGTCAAACGGAACTCTGCTATTAATAGGTATAATTTGTCATGTATTAGCACTACAAAGTGGCAGAAATTTGTAGTTTTTCTCACTCACACCTTATGCGGTAGGTATGACATCAACTTGGAAAATGGTATGGCTTGTGAGAATAGTATTCCATGAGGCAAACTTGGAATAACTCGAAGTGTGCTTCTTTGCGAGTTTTTTTTCACAGCTTTTTTTAACATAAAATACAAACTGTGTATAATGTACATATTTAAATTTTTGCATTTTTAAAATGAACATAACTCAACGTTTTGTTGAAATTAGTATTTAAATTTTGCATGGCTTATTAATATGGGACGTAAAAATTCCAAAAAATATGTCTTTTACACATGTGTTAACGAATGAACTCAGTGTCCTAGAGATTTTTAATCTTTTTTGAGGTTAGGTTCTTCATTAGTTTTCGGTTTAGTTGTATTCGTCTTTCTGTGTCCAGGATACGCACGCTGGAATCCTGTTACCTGTAATGAAATGTAATTTATATTTGAAAATTATTTAAAATGCCATTAATTGCAACCCAAAGCAAGCTGATACATAAGCTTATAGTAAGTAGTAACCTACACAGCCATGCCGCAACAACTGATCAATGTTGCCAGTCGGTCAAATTTGCCATAGACAACAGCTGATTAGTTTTGCTATTAGATCTATTTTAGACTGCGACATTTCCGAAGTCCACAATATTAGATTTTATTACTAGATACAAAAAGGTCTTTTAACACAAACGGGACGAAGAGAGGCTGAAGTTGACTTTTGCTTGTCTTAAAAAACTAACATTTATTTAAATTCTATTCTGTTCATATACAAATGACTGTTATATTAAAATATAACATCACGCATATAATCCCCGAAAGGGTAGGACTGTAGTACATTTCTAGATAGTTTTAATTATTCAATAATAATAGAACAAAACGTTTAAGAAACAATAATAGGTAAGTGATAAAATAGTTGAAAACTATTTTTAGTACCATATGATGCTTTAGTTAAAAGGCGCGTAAAAGTTGAACACACGTTTATCTTAAAATAATTATTTCTATAATTAGACACTGGCAGCCATTTTATTACATAATTAAGCGTTAAAGCGCTTTCATAAATTTTAATGTTTAATCTGAAAAACAAATGATTACCAACGCAGTTTCTTTGCATTGGACACACGACATATTTTACCAAATACAGCCAGTTATTGCAAGTTTTTATTTTGTTCATTTCATTTTTAATGTGTGCAAATCAACAAGTCCGTTAACCGTTTTTAAGTATTATTAATAAACAATATTTCATTCCAAGATTTGACTTGGCAACTTGATAAAAAGAGATCAAAATTATTAAACGATATGTTAATTTAGCAGTTCAAATGTAGATTAAACCACACATAGAATAAACGGTGTAAAAACTAGCCAAGTCAAATCTTAGACTTGAATTATTGAATCTTAAGTTAAATAAATGCTTTGTGTTTGTAATTGAATATTAAATTATAATCCCGCTGTTTACAGCGAGGTCGCGGCGGAGACTCTGTCTCATGCTGAGCTCACGAAGAAGGACCCCGTCCGTACAGGTCCGAAACTAGTCGGGCCATCCCGAAAAACGCACATGAGTTAAACCGGTAAATAAATATATAATCATGTGTTTAAATACTTACGAAACATTTAATGGTAAAACCTTATTACCTAATAAGGAGTGATAATATGATAAAACATTCCGTAACAAAGATTGTAAAAAAATTTGTAAATTGTAAATAAAACAGTTTATATGTTACTAATTGGAAGTCACAAATATTGGTATGGTAAAAAAAAACTAATAAAATAATTTATAAAAACTAATAAATAATTATTACTACATTATGTCGTTACATATAATTATAAAATATAAAAAATATAAATTTATGCGATCGGAACATTAAAAAAACAAGCACATTGTAACTCTATACCATTCCGATACCGGGAATCGAACCCGAGCCTCCTGGGTGAGAGCCAGGTATCCTAGCCACTAGACCATATCGGATATT
>DWEE01004042.1:0-10000 GCA_018245755.1 Parelbella macleannani
GTGGCCTGCTATTGAAGAGGCCTATGTCCAGGAGTGGATGGAAATAGGCTGATGATGATGATGATATAAAGGATCAGACTGGTAATTTATAAGGTTTTGATACTGTTAACGGAAGTCGCGATTTTAAATACGGTTAGGTACTTAATATTCCTTCAGAATAAATTTGGTACTAAAATTATGAATTAAGCCAAGTGTACAGTTTGACGTTATTACATGCGGGAAACGCTCGGTGCATTCGAATGCATAACATGCAGATGCTGTCCGGATTTAAACTATGCGCATATCGGTAGAGTGTTTTGACTGAGCTCACACCAGTCACTGTTTTATAATTGAGACGTATAATAAGCCGAATGCGGAAACGACTACACTAGACAAGATACTGGAATAAAGTTTTCATTCAGATTAGTACAAACCCCCGTGTGACTAGGCACAGCTTGGGTTAACCCAAGTTTCCCAACTTATATAATTACTTAAACTTTTATAGTTACTTCCGGTTTAGTGTGGTAAAACATACTTACAATTTAATATGCAAAATGTCATCGTAGTTATTAAATCCAGTTCCAATAATTATGTACTAACCATTAAAACCACTCTAACATTGTCGTGTGAGTGCGATTTGTTGTCGAGTACCGAAAATATAATTGTATGAATATTTAATCTTACTATTAGGACCATGCTTGCGATAATGATAATAATAACATGTAACACTGCAGCCACGAAACATTAATTATCGCCTAATATTAATAAATATATTACTATTAATATATTAAAAACTCATATTAAAAACCCCAGACTGCCTCGTTGGTCGAGCGTTTGTGCGAAAGTGCGGTCCTGGGTTCAAATCCCGGGTCGGGTGCTATTGGATTTTTCTAATTTAGAATTTCTAGTAGTGACTCGGAGTCTGGATCTGTGCACGGTGTATGGCAATAGACTCACCACCTATTCCATGAAACGTACTCGTAAACTTAACGAGTGAAACGTGGGGATGTACTACACTCCTCTGCTTATCCCTTCGGGGAATTCTATGCGTGATTTTATGTTAAATTTGCTTAACTATGAACTTTTAATTATTTTGATAGTTTAATACCAAAGTTAAAACAGATTGTAGAGATATTTTTAATACAATATTCCATATATCCAAATGAGTAAGCGTCCGTGCGGTGTGTCCATTTATTCTAAACATATTCATTGGTTATGCGGGTTCCTATAGCGAAGAAACCTCACTCACCTATCACACGTCCTTTTAAGGCTGAACAAATCAGCAAATTGAAGAGGTCAAGAGATGGAATAAGGAGAGAAGATTAAATGGCGGGGAGTAATAATACAAATGAGTGTTCGGGCACAATGGCTGGTCGCAGTCAATTTGGCGACCTTCAACTGTCAAACGCATTATGAACGTACGTGGAGCATGGAGGGATCAGTTTTTCCAATATCGCTTACGCGTTTAAGGTGTTCGCTGTGAACGAGCAGACGCGGAAGGACTTTCTTGATGTACTAAACTTAATGGAATTGTGCCAACATTACTCTTAATTGTAGTGAATATTTAGAGATGAACTATTATAAAAGAACTATTGCCGTAATTATTAATTATTATATTGTCGCGAGGCATAAACAAATTAATCAATTAAAATTATTCAATTAAATTTGTTACTTAACTGTTATGAAAAAAAGAAGTTTAGTATTCAGTCTCCCACTCTGCGGATCCTGGTTTCGAATCCTGGTTTAATATCACTTGCTATTATGGTGAAAGAAAATATCGTGAAGAAACTTGCACATGCTCAAGTGCAGTATAATGCTTTCTAAGGCGTTTATAGTCTGCAAGCCCGTATTTATTAAACGTGGAAGACCAAGGCCTTAATGCTTCTTATTTTGAGAGGAAACCCGTGTCCAAGAGTGGAACATTAAAAGGGTTGACGATGGTGATGATTAATTAAATAAATAATCGTACTAAAAGCGAAGTCTGTGATGTCTCAGTGCGCTTAAACATTCTACTTAGGTTTTGTAAGCTTCAAACATACCGTTAGCAGTTCCCCGCAAGCAATCAAGCATTTTCCTGATACCGCATATTGCGGACAAATAAAATTAACATTCATCTGCTGCTACGAAATATACATTTCATTTGAATCCATTCCATTTCGCAACTTTCAATTGTGCCTTTGTAATACTTAGGAGCTCATGCTTTAATTGCCCCGCGGCGAGATTTTCCAGCTATTGGTTACGAACGTTCTTTTTACTAAATTACAATCGAAAAGTTTAATTAAACATTGCCTTTACGACGATTCTTTTTACGATTACGATTTTATTTTTATTTGTAAATGAAAAGCTGAAACGTTAGGAATATTTTACACTCGTCCTCGAAGTCGTCCTTCTGTTTAGTAGTCGATCTCGGGTGTTTGTTGTAAAGTTACAGTTTTATGATAAATATTAGTGTGCCGCATGCACATACCAGGCACAGAACCAGACTCCGAGTCACTACTAGAAATTCAAAATTGGTAAATCTTATAGGACCTGATATTGGATTTGAACCCAGGACCACCCGATCAGCAGTCGCCCTTGCAACCACTCGACCAACGAGGCAGTCAAAGATACATTATGTATTGATTTAATCTTTGATTAAATGTCTCAAGTGATATTGACACATAATTAACAAAAACACATATATTTTTACGGCTATACTTCATTTTATTCAAACATCCGATTTTAAGTGTATATTATTCACCGAAATAATTATAATTATTACTACTATATTACAAATAATTATTATACACCTAAATCCTTCTCTAATATGTACTGATTTAAAATTCGTCGTGAAAAGCTAGCTAATGACACATAAATCAGTATTCTTTAATAAAATGTTTTCATTTTCAATCCGATAATAGTGCTATCCAGAATGGATTGAACTAAACATGGAGCTGATATCGCCGATGATATTGTTCGGATATATTATATCTACAGAACACGGGAACCTAATTATCCAAAATTGCCTGACTCAATGAACCCACTGGAATAGGATACGGAAGCCACGCCGCCGTGAGAATCAATAGGATCATCCCACTTTTGTGACACCTGGCATTTTTGTAAGCCTATTGCGATCACACACAAGGTGTATTAATTACACTTAGATTGATTACAATTACGGTCAGATAGATTCTGCTGTACATCTCCATGTGAATCTAGTTGACGATCGTCATTTATATGTATGAGCAAATCATAGTATTCCTATATACATACATGTAGGTATGTATGTACGTATGCATCGTGCTCGGTTCTCTATTTAATTTGATTACTTTCTTATGATATAGATACTATCATTGAACATGAAGATCCTTTTGTGATTCAAATATAAGTACAGAATAACCATTCATTGATCACTACATCAATTAGTACTTTTAAGAGACTTTTCCTCTAACGACGAAATTCACAAAACTTCCAAAGACGAGTTTTTTTAAGACTTTTGTGTTATTATTTTGCTTTCGAGAAATTCTTGCAGTTTAATAAAAGTAATGATTACGTTAGACGCAAGTACGAGTACTACGAATAACAGTAGCTCGTCAATGATATCCGTAACAAACGATCATCCGGTACACATCTGTACCATAGGTTATTTTATCATAATTTGACATCACCCTATATGCCTATTGTCCGCAATAAAATAAATTATTATTAGATCTTTAATAAAGTATGATGACTGTGTTTGAAATAGAAAGGCATAAACGCCGTTCTATTTTTACACGGATTACACACGCTACTACACGTATTGTAATGCGTGTTTCCCAAACACAATACTTCACAACACACACACGATACTCCGTAGTCGCAGAATATGCTTACTTTCTGCTTGCACGTATGAATGATACTCATGACGCTATATATGTATTCGTATATGTACGGAATAATTAAGAATATTATGTAACGAAACATCGATAAACTCGACAACATCGCTTGTAACGAACAAATTTGTTCAGAGTTTCCGTGATCAAACCTTCCCCACTCATATTATGTCTGGATTGTTTGCACTTGAACGTGTTTGTAATGTATGTTTGTATGTTGTAATTTGTCTTGAGGCTCTAATTTGTTAAATAAAAATTTGTAAAATTTGTATTTTGCGATTTGTAAGCACTTTTTTTTGTTTTCTTTTTATGTTGGTTTTAATGGTTTCAGACTGTTTATGTAACCGATTAATAGGGATTATCCAGTGAGGTGGAATATCAAGACACGACCTTATTGGCTCGAAAACTGATCGCTAACTCATTTAGTTAATTAGCTTGTCTAATGTTTTTTTAACTTACTTCAGGCGTACTACGCCACCGGTTTTGACAAGAAGGTGCTCTGTTGACCAGGTAACACCAGCCTAAATAGCCAACACAGTTCCTAAACTTTAACATTTCCATACTCGCAATAAACTTTTGAAAGTCGTTTGTGTCATCGGTCACCTTACAGCTGATTGATTAATTAAAAAAGCTACAAGTACGGAGTATATTTAACATTTGCGAACAAATATAATTAATTAGGAACAATAAGAATTACGAGCGTCTGATTACCATTTATTTCAAAATAATCTATCAGACCTATTATTAATGGTTCACGCGCAGAACGCTATAGTTTTATTAAAGCCTTAAACGAAGATTGTTTAATAACAGAACAGCTATTGTTCATAATTTCTGAACACATCAAAATGTTTGCGAAAGGGTTCGCTTTGAAGTACTGTTGCTGCAAGCTTTTTGTTTGAACGTAACTATTCTACTTAGCGAAACATTAAGGAAATTACATCCCAACTTCCGCTATGGAAAGTCTTCTTCACAATGAACGTATGGAATTTATTTGCTTTCGCAAACATCCGTATAGCTCTTTAATTACTTCAATATCAATATATATATATTAATTACATCTTTGTATAATTTTATGGAGAAAGTTTTTATTTTCTGAAGCTGCTGCGTATTTATCTTTAAAGGGTAGGATTATTATTTTGACAAATATGTATATGCATAAAAGTCTTTGTTGAATAAGGGCTCCATATACAAAGTAAATGTTCCACCTGGTAGAAGAGTGATCTACGACAACTTAGCCGCTAATCGGTGATTATCTTCCTCATTGATTGTCGTTCGTTCGAGCGATTTGGCCCGCCTGTTACTGCCTCAACTAGCTAACTTTAAAAGATTTTTAACGCTTAATGTATTAGAAAGATAGTGCAAATCACTGATGCTACCAAGAGATTATTATGCAATTTATTTTGAATAACTATGATCGAGGGTTTGTATCATAATTAGTATATATATCATAAATTCGAATATCATAATTTTATTTCTAAGCAATATCAATCTAGTCGGTACCCAACAAAACGTCGACGATCTCTCTGTAGGTTTTTATAATATTAGAAGGTGAAAGTTTGTTTCGGTTTTGATTTACAAGATTACGGTATCGGTCGTAGCCGTCGTAACGCGTCGCGCAAATACCTCGATCGTGTTTAAAATCAATAGGGCTATCATGACAAATGTTTGGTATTCCAATCCCTTTTAATGTAACTAGCGGATACTGCAGATCTTTTTCTCACCAAACGTCAGCTTGCATGCTATTATCGGCTAACGAAATGTTTTCCGATTTATTTTCTCTATTTTTTTTCAAAAATTCTCTGAACTATTATTATTTACGAATTTTTCAAATCAATTCAAATGGTGACTTTTAGTGAATGCTGGTACACACGTTTTTTTATTTTTATTTTTTTTAATGAGAAAATATCAAGTCAAAATACAATGTTTTTTCACCCATCTCATACAAACTTTCAACCTGTATTTTGCACACCAGCAAGTTAAATTTCTAAATATTCTCTCTTATTGCTTGTTTAAGCCAGAAAAGAAACCCACTATTCAAAGTTCGTTGTTCTAGCGTTGGTAGTTTCGGTTTTGGGTGGATGTGTCAGTGAGGGGAAAAAGGTCTTCATTTTTACAATTTTAAAATGTCATTGGCTGTCTCCGACGCCAGATATAACATTAATTATTATATTGTCATTATTTATATTATATTGTCCTAACTGAAAGTTTTAAAGTCATTTTTGTTTTAAAACTAAATTCTTTGGAGTTTGTTTTTGGTTACTTAAAATCGATGTTTAGTGATAACCACGAAAGCGTTAACATTACATGAACTTGTTTTTTCGCCGTGGTCAACTTCCTTAAAAGTTTCTCCATGTAGGTACATCTTACTAAAACAAAAATAAAATAATGTATTTTTTATTTAATATCTGGCTGGTATCAAGTTACTTTCCGTAAACCGTAACAATTTGTCGTTTCACTTAAAAGAACATTACTTTTGCTGCACTGAACGTGCATTTTATTTCCATGTTCAGATTTAAAGTAGAACCACCAATTATGTCCATGCATTAGTCAAGTTAGCTAAGCGGGACCATGAAAAATACATCAGATGCAATTATTAGTTAATTAGAGAAAAGTTTATCGATCATTTGTGGTTAAGCCAGCCCACCGCTGACGGTCACGAGTGGCGAGTCGCCACGGAAGTGGGCGTAAGTTGGCGGTAGGTAAATCCAGTCTAGTTTTATATGGGTCACTGCTAAGTGGTAAAGCGATGCGGGTAGTTCCCCTATGATAATAAATCCCACAAACTAATGAGTTGTCGATAAGTGTCAGCGAAATGTTTAATAATGTAAATAATCGATAACTAGCTAAGATGCATTCATCGTTGCCGTTATTGTCTTCACCATTATGTAACAGTAATTAATCCTATTAAAAAACTGCCGGGCATTTAAAAACTTCTAGTATACGGTCACCTATAGATTTCTCTTGTTTCTTGAAAAATGAACCATGAAAGTAAAGGTCAAATATATCAAATTATAAGGATATTGAATTTTGTTGGCTATATTTATTACTTTTTGCCAATGGTCTGCTATTGTCGCAAATATTTATATGAAAAAAATATTTATTAATTACAAAATAATAGTTGTACTAATGCTGTATACAACTTTATGTTGATTTTTTAAATCCGCTGTTGCCTGTTAACAAAATCGTAACATAACCCAACTAGGGGTCACGCGACTGGGCGCTTTTTCAGTCTCAACGATTATTTAATAATAAATTACTAGCAGTCATACATTTCCATATCGTGCGCCGTTTGTTGAGTACAATATAAATTGTGTTTCGTTACCTTCTCACTTCTTTCTGATTAAGCGGTAAGTCTTGTGACGGCACATTATTCGTTTATTTTCGCCTCCGATGGATTTCAGCTAGCTCAAATATTTTGTCAGATGGAAATAATCCCGCTTAATCAGACTGGATGGTCGGGTGCATTTAATACGCTAATCGGCCTTTATTTTGTTTAGCATTGACTAAGATTTATTTTCTCTTAAATTTTCATCATCGCCATCTGATTGTCTGTGTACATCTGAAAAATATATTTTAATAATTAAAAAAAATGTTTTGTTTTTATTAATTATTATTATTAAATTTTAGTATATTCAGCGAAGAGGCTAGGCAACAGCTAGTAGGAGTATAGACATAAAGATTAGTCCGGCCGTGTTAAGGTAATCTTACAAATATTATTATTCTCTTTTCTTGGGAACAGTGTCGGACAGATTGGATAGTATGCATATATACTGTGAGAAACGTGTAATGCTATTATTTGTGGTGTTGAATACTCGCAGCTGCGTCTGAACGCATCTGATTAAATGTTTTATTTTTATGTCAAGTCATAATTTTAATAAAGCGTAAAATATTTTGTTGTAACACTAAAACACTTATTTCGAAGGTCATCGGCGTTTTGTATTTAAGGGCTTACTGCTTGACATGGCGACCTCGGCCGAATAACGAAACATGAGAAGTTAAGAGGTTAAATTCTACCCTTGTGTAAGGGATTCGGTGGCGCCGCCCGTTTTCAGTTCACATATTTTCTGTGCTATACTTTAGTTTACGTTCTAAGCGGAGGTGGATCTTTGTCTTAGACCTTCCCTTAAATTATTTTATTAATTACATTGATTTTTTATTCATTACAATAATTACATTGATTCCGCGCCAATTTCGCAATATTTTTAAATTCTCGACTTTCTAAACATATCCTATTTGGATCTTGCAACTAGATAATCGGTAATTGACTTAAAGTGGCCCAATGACTCAAAATTTCATCATCATCATCATTATTAGCCTACTCCCGTCTACTGCTGGACATAGGCCTCCGATGGCACGCCACTGAATGAAAATACACGTAATTTTTAAGCCAAAATCCAGATGAGCCTTGTTTTTTTACCTTTGGTGCCAAATTTGCAACAATACCAACACAATCACAGCCAGAACGAATGCCTACTGGCGACCAAATCAACGGAGGCTTGGTTTTTTTATCTCCCCGCTTCATTCAGTGTCTCTCACTTGTATAATATATTACGTATCGAGTGCTTGATACTATAGGTGGCGCACTAGACCCCGTGGCTCAAAAGACCCCGCTCTGCCGTATGTGTGTAGCCACACTGAACGTAACCATACCACCTAATAGATTATTCAACTATCGGAATTTACATTAAAACTCACCGCCGTACGAAAGTTTGAGAGTAGTTTACAAATGCAAGGTTCACGGTTTTCGACATCATGTAAAAAAATTGTTTCGATTAGGATTTCGTTCGTTTGTTTTACGAGCAACAATTTGGATAAAATTGTTTCAATAGCATAAATATATTTAAAGACACTGATAAACATAGAACACGCATGAATTAAAAGAAGAAGCGCGTTAAATAAATAAATTACGACTCGTCATTGACATATTTTCGTCAATTTGTTATATGTATGATGACGCTGTTTAAACAGGGCCTGAAACTAGATGATCAATAATGATTTGAAAATTTATATACAAAGTTTGATCAACACGTACAATAGTTGCGGGTAGTGGGAGTTGCCGACGGATCAAAGGATTGTTTCCGGAATAGTTAGCAGTGGTTTACCCAGCTTACGCTGGGATCCGAATCGATGAGTCAAAGGTAAAAATAAACAAATAAAATAATATAACATCACGCTTTTATTTCCCGTCATCAAACCTAAAACCACATTATCAACAAGTAAGTAAATTAACATAACCTAAAAACTTAACACTAATAGTAAAAGAAACAAATAAATAAGGACTAATATAAAAATACATAACTGTGAAGTCTAATTTTGATAACTGTTTATATTGTATAATTATTTTTTGTTTACTGTGAGTCAAAATAAAATTGTTGATATGGAATCAATTTTGTTAGAATGTTAGAGCAAACTGTATTTTCTTAGAATATTTAATATTTAAACCGGCAAATCGCACTCCTATGAGGTGCAACAACAGTCAATTGACATATAGTTCAAACTAGAGCAAGTGCTCAGTTGGCTGGAAATGCTCGTTAGTTTCTAGTGTTCTGTTACGCAAAGCACTGTGGACAGAAATGTCCACTTCGTGCAGTTACGGGCAGGTGTATGACGTCTATATAACTTGTACGCGATTTATCTGTATTTAGGCTTTTTGTATTTTCTTCACATACTAGTATAATAAGAAAAGAAATTATTGCTTTGGTGGTTTTGTTTTTAATAAAAAACAACAGAATGAAAAATTGACGATTCTGTTGAATACAATTTTATGCACCAACGACGGTGTAGTTGTCATTGAAGCGAATACAGTGAGACGTTATGGAAATATTCCAATCTAAAACTTAACATCACACCTATAATCCAAGAAGGGGTAGGCAGAGGTGTGTAGTACACTCTCACGCTTCAACAATTACGTTTACGTCCCATGGAATAGGTGGTGAGCCTATTGCTATACAACGGGCACAGATTCAGACTCCAACCCACTACTAGAAATTCTAAATTTAAAAAATTCAATAGTACACGACCCGGGATTTGAGCCCAGGACCTCCCCATCGTCAGTCACACTTGCAACCGCTCGACCAACGAAGCGGTCTAATATTGCAATATAATTGATAGTTATTCTGGATTTTGGAAATTATTGCTAGTAGTTTAGAATTCAGAAATTGGAGATAGAA
>DWEE01004043.1:0-10000 GCA_018245755.1 Parelbella macleannani
AAGTCCCATGGAATAGGTGGTGAGCCTATTGCCATACACCGGGCACAGATCCAGACTCCGGGTCACTACTAGAAATTCTAAATTAGAAAAATCCAATAGTACCCGACCCGGGATTTGAACCCAGGACCTCCCGATCAGCAGTCGCGCTTACAACCGCTCGACCAACGAGGCAGTCAATGACGGAATATTACACTTTTTTGTTTATGGTCATTTTTAGTAGTATAGGTCAACAACAGGTATACTTACATGTAGTGACTAATATGAAATATGTTGGCGAAGTCAAACAAACCTACGAGTACCTCGGTGATACCGTGAACCTTCAATATGTTTTACTCAATAAACTACAATAAGATAAAAGATACGACGGGTAATGGTAAACTATGCACCATTTATATTTTTTTATTTCTTAATAAAATATATAATTTTCTTTCCGAAAACGAAACGCTCTTTTTCTTCGGTATGTGAATAACAATGTTTGTTGTTCTCACACTACGTCATTGCTACTAAAATACTGAATCAGGCTTAGAGTTTTCCTGTTAGTCTTGTTCGCAGGTTATAGATCGGGCGTCTCCGTTTACTGACGGCCATTATCCTGCCACGACTGGCCGCGGACGCACCTCGTTACATCTGCGCTGTTTCTTGTTATAATGCTGACAAAATTATTGTTCATTTTCTCGTTAGTCTTACTTCTATTTACGTGTGAGTGTACTGAATTGTTTAATCTTTTGGTAATAAAAGTTTTAAGGATAAATGTATTTAATACGTATTGTTTGATGTTCTAGACGGCCAATCCGAATTAAAATTCTTTCGGAAGGATTACACTTACCTCAAAGAAACATCCAATTTCTACAAAATACACACTTTACATAAAAACTGGGAGGAAGCAAAGGACAAATGTGAACAAGAAGGTGCTACTCTATTCTATCCAGATGATGAAGATGAAGCCTTGGTCATCTTAACTCATTGGAATAGCACGCAGGAATTTATACAAAGGGTGTATATTGGAGTCGCTGATTGGAATGTCAGGGAAGTTTTTGAAACAGTAGACGGTAAGTACTAAAAGTATTTTATTTACACTAATGTGATGTAAAATTTTAGCCTTATTTCTTTTACCGAACATTTTGTTTAGCGGGAGTAGCAAGATTCATTTTTGAATCTTTTCGTTGTTATGTATATTATCAAAGAAAGTAAATCCATTTATTTGTGAAGTTAGTTTAACAAGATTGATTTATATGGCTCTGCACAGCTATATAACCATTAAATCCCATAAAAATATGGTAAACCATTAGTCGAACCAGCTCTTTTTAAGCGGGTTTTCCCTAAGTTTTTTTGTGAAATGATTATTTCGTAAATCTTTCTTATCATCTTTTCGACCTATTCTATGTTCTGCTGCAATAACTTGTTGGTTCAGGACCGAATTTGGCATATTTTCGAATTTTTTAATTATGTTATCAAATCGACTGAGACCGAGTAAAGAGGATCTAAGTCATGTTGTGGTTTATATCCAAAATATTAGGTACGTATGGAATAAATCAACACATTTTATCCAATTGATTTGTAGAAATAAATTAGTTTGTGGATTTGACTATTATAGTTATCATTATTATTGTGTCGCTACCCTAGGCCTCTTATGGTGTAGGCAGAGTGGACCAAGTTCCAAACATCTCTATTCTTGCAAATGTAACCTACTTCTTCTACATTCATTAGTTTTGGAGGTTTCTGGCTCTGCAACAGCCATAACTTTAGCCATAAGATATCTGTATACATATGTATTTACATAAAATGGCAAAAATTTTTCAACGTAGGTAGACCAATAGCAGACGTGTATGACAATTGGGCTTCCGGCGAACCCAACAATGCAGATAGTAGAGAGGGTTGCGTAATAATGCGGAGGTATGGAACACTTAACGACGTCAACTGTGAGGACAAGTATCAGTTCATTTGCAAGAAGACCCTGGCGACGGTCCAGTGGAATTCGCTGTGTAACTTGCCAGATGAACGTAAGTAAAATCCATTTAAATCTCTGTGACAAACGTCGTAATCTAAGTTCTATCATCACTGTCTATGAAGTAAATAAATTAATTGTGTTTTGGATTCAATTAATTCAAAAGATTGCACGTTTACATTGTTACCTCTATGAGAGAAATAGTGGGAAAGTTTATGGGAAAAAGTGTGGGTATTAATAGTATTAATAGTTTAAAAAACAAAAAAATTCTACCATTGAATTCTGGAATAGTAATAGAACAGATAATTAAATTTAAAATTATTGCCAATATTATTGCCCATGCAGTTAATATAAAGACATTTACACTTTACAACCATAAAAAGCGTTTATTTAATTTAATTTACGGCATTTTTGCTATTTACTTATATATGTACGTGTGACTGCCTCGTTGGTGGAGCGGTTGCAAGCGCGACTGCCGATCGGGAGGTCCTGGGTTCAAATCCCGGGTCGCCTAGTATTGGACTTTTCTAACTTAGAATTTTTACTCTGAGTCTGGAATGGTGCCCGGTATAGGACAATAGGCTCACCACCTATTCCATGGACTTAAACGTAATTGGTGACACGTGGGAGTGTACTACACTCCTCTGCCAACCCCTTCGGGGATTAGAGGCGTGTTGTTATGTTACGTTACTTATCTATGTAAAATAATGTATTTTTCATAAGCATCCAACGCCCATACGAGTACATGTTATAACCTCTCCTATTGCAATTATTGATAAACTAGGATGTGACAGGTTAGATATTATATTCATGGATTATTATGTTCATGGATTATTATACACAGGATCACAACAGACGGACTGGATGATCATACGTGTTGTCGTTTATCGACATCGCTCTCCACAACCTATTCCCAGTGTACTTCTGGCGTGACTGAAATATTTTTGATACAATTTCGAAAAATTGATGGTAGGGATCACCTTTTAGAACAACATTACATATGACATTGGAAAAAGCTTTCTAGCTTTTAATTAAACGTCATTCAAAACTTATACAACTTATCAAATGCACCCTGAAAAGTTCAGTGTTAACAGTTCGTTACTAAAAACAAATTTGAATTAATCCAAAGTAACTGAACGAATGATTGTCATATTTATCGTAGTTTGCCTTCGTGACGTCATAATATTACTATCTCAGCTCAACACGGAAGAAATTGTATAGATTCACCTGAAGACGACCTTAAATATCACATCGACGAACTTGCGATGTTTGCACGTCCACCACATGTAATTATTATCAAGCGGTTACTGTAGTCCGTTGTTAGAACGCCTTGGTAAAGGTTTATCTAGTGTTGAGATAAATTTTATGTGGATCTTTATCGACACGACATAGTCATGTGGTTCCATAGTACGATATATCATAGCGACTAATGTTTTTAGGGCCCGGCTTAGGTACTCCTATTTATTATTGTTGATTAGAATACTTTCGAATCAGACATTACTTTCTTTCTATCAGTAAAGTCGAATCTGCCTACTTATAAATATAACATTATTATCATTATATTGTTATGCTTGTCTCGTTAGTCGAGTGGTTGCGAGCGCGACTGTCGATCAGGAGGTTCAAATCCCGGGTTGGGTGCTATTAAATTTATCTAATTTAGAATTTCTTGCACTGACTCAGAGTCTGGAATCGTGCCCGGTGTATGGCAATAGGCCCACCACCTATTCCATGAGACTGAAACGTAACTGGTGAAGCGTGGGAGTGTACTACACTTGTCTGCCTACCCCTTCGGGGATTACAGGCGTGATGTTACGTTATCATGCCAGGTTCTGTACAGAGTAGGCAGAGAGTAGCGAGTGCCACATATTTCTATCTAGCGTGCTTCTTTGTACATTGTTCTAGAACATACGAATTTCGGTTACAGAAAGAATAGCAACGAAACTAAGCTTATATAATTTCTTTAGTCATTTTTACGTCAGAACAGGACACGCTAACTTGATTTTAATATGATTTGAAGGTTATTGTAATTAAATACGTCTTCAATACTAAGCCGGCTCGCACCGTCTCCGAAATATGCGTCATAAATATGTATATTATTTATATTTATAATGTCGTCAGTTCTGAGATCTACCTTAGTGACATCTGATTCATTATTACGTATATTATTATAAATTACGTGATATAAGTGAGAAATTGTTGAATATCCTTAAATATTGGTACATATTTGTAATGTGAGTCCGACGAAAAAGCACCACCGAGAGGCTTTCTTTGCGCTTGTTGACGTAATTGTTAATACTACTACAAAAATATTAGTTCACAGCAGATCTAGAGCATCGACGAGCATTATTTTAAGGAATAGCACATTAATCCTTATGAACGAAAGTTGTTTCATTTTAAAGACAATTTTATGAAGATAAACTATATTTTTGTTATCAATAATTTGGATGCATAGATTAGGAAATAACGTAAAATTGATAAAATTCAATGCTCTGCTGTAGTATCAGGACATCTGTACCTTTGCACGAGTATTACCGGTTCACGTTCAGTTTGACGCTGACCTTGTAACGTGATTCAAGAGATTGCGTTGGCAGAAAATAAGATTGTTTTTATTTTTGATAATGTTTATTCTTATTGCACAATAATGTCTACGCTGAAATACTGTAATCTATCTGTGACTTCTTTTAAATTGTATGCGTGTGAAGCCGTGGGGAACAGCTAGCGTTAAATATTTAAGGCCATATCGAAGAATAATTAATTAAAGCGTATAGAATATTGTATCTATCTTAACACATAACTTGATTTATAAAAGCTTTAAAATAGTTCCCAAGGTCGG
Source organism: Parelbella macleannani (assembly GCA_018245755.1). NCBI lineage: Eukaryota > Metazoa > Arthropoda > Insecta > Lepidoptera > Hesperiidae > Parelbella > Parelbella macleannani. The sequence goes on from DWEE01004043.1 coordinate 4,779, forward strand.
TGGGTTTACTGACGTTGCGAACATCCGTAGGCAACAGTGGCCATGCCTTCTTACCATCTGTCTGTCTATTTATCAGCCTTGAATATAAAATAACTAATACATTCCTTTATAATATATACTTACTTTTTATTCTATATCGCTTATCGTCTCTTAATAATGACGATAATACATCACCATCATCAGCATATTATATCATGCCACTACTGGATATAAGTCTCCACTAAGAAGTTTTCCCCTTAATCAAATATTAATGATTACATTTTTTTTAATTAATAATATTAAAAGTTATTGTAAATAATATGTTAAATGTTTGTGTTTTTTTAATAAGGAAAATATTATTAATTACGTTGAACAGGTTACGAGTTCACCGTGGGACGCGACAACTGCTACAAGTTTCATTTGACACCGAAGAATTGGAATGACGCGCACGCCACCTGCCATTCGGAGCAGTCTTACCTGGCCATCATCAACTCGGAGTCGGAACGCAATCACTTGGTCAATATCACAGCAAACGCGCCCAAGGACGACATCGTAGGAGATTATTTACGTGGTGGGGTCCACCTGGGCTTCAAGAAGAAAAACGGCTGGGTGACTGTCAAAGGTGGGTTTTTCATAATTTTCTATCTTGAAGCCGTAAAACTGGTAGCTGTTTTGATGATATTAACAAAAAAATATTAGTCGATTTTCTCCTGAACTAAATTAATTTTAACCGTAGTATTTTAACACACGTTAGAATCAAAACAATTCAAATAATAAAACTTCTATAAATTGTTAAAAAATTACTGGATACAATTTGTTTAGAAAAATATTCTATTCATAGGCAAACGATAAAACGGTAAGAATCGTTATTCAAATTCTGAACCTTATCTATTTATGGACATAATTATAAAGTGTATGACGTCTTTTGAGGTAATAACACATATTTTGAACACATTTTTTAAATTATATTTATGTAATAATAACATGCTGTGAGTAGCTGTTAAAAAGTGACAAGACAAAATAAACGCGGTGTTGCCAGCCGCGGGTAAAAGTGACTCATATACATACATACATACATACGTGCACTTCATAGTTAAGTACGCATTTACCTATAAATAACCGCTGCGGAGTCGTTGGATGGGTTTTCTTGTAACGTACTTCTCTCCTTTTTAATTTTACTACCACAGATACTTTCATAGTCCACAGACCTACGAGTCGTTGTATTTGTAACTAGTTTTTACACGTAACTGCGTCCAGTTGGGATCAATGAATTATTACATCGATTAATTGTAAAAAATTGCATACAAGGGATATGCTATATGTATTTAATGTTCTAGCTAAAAAATGACCATATACATTCTATTAGTTTCCAATTTATGGATCTTACTCTTTACATATAGACATGACCAAGTATAAATTCGAAATAATTTATACAATTCGATTTAAAAAGACTGCCTCGTTTGTGGAGTGGTTGCAAGCGTTACTGCCGATCGGGAGGTTCTGGGTTCAAATCCCGGGCCGGATACTATTGGATATTTCTAATTTAGAATTTCTAGTAGTGACTCGGAGTCTGAATCTGTGCCTGATGTATGGCAATGGGCTCACCATCTATTCCATGGGACGAAAATGTAACTGGTGAAACGTGACAGTGGACTACTCTTCTCTGCCCAGTGGTCTGATCAAGAAAGTGTAATTTCATATTGTAATATACAACCCTCACTTCATCCCCACAGCGATTACTTTTGAAAAAAATAGAGTAATCTACGTTCTTTCCCTTGTTAAAACTATCTCTATATTGAATACCATCACTACTCTTGTGGTTAAAAGTCTAAAAAATGACAGACAGATATAACATTAGTATGAATAATGGTTTTATTTCAAACAGCGAAACACCCTTTAAGAATTGCCTATATCTATGAATTTTTTAAAAGTATATAAATAGACGATACAAGAAAACAGTTGTCATTACGAAATTAAACGCATGTTAACATTTACAAAATCAAATAGACATTAGCCTTCTCCCAAAATTTTTAGTATAAAAATATTAATATTAATTTACAATAATTCCCGGTTCAGGTGTTCCACTACACGAGAGCGGTTACAGCAAATGGGCGTACCGTCAGCCTGATGGAGGCGACCTCGAAAATTGTGGCTCCATGTTCTACAACGGGGAACTGAACGACATCGGCTGTTCTCAAAAAATGTTCTTTATATGCGAACACGAAGTGCCGATCCGTGCCGAGGATATTATTTACAAATTCAACGATGAAAACCAAAGTACAATTTCGCCGGGAACTCTACAAAATGTTTTTGGAAAGCCGTACTGATGCAATTATAACTCGCAGAAATTTACTAGGCATCTCGCTATGATGACGTAATAGCGAGGTCCAGGTGTTAGGCAGGGTCAGATAGCGGGAAAGAAAACCGATCCACGCGAGTGCCAAGGTTATTTCTGCGTGTTATACGTGTGAACTTAGAAAATTATTTATAAATTATTATTTGCGAATAGTTTATTGCCAGTATTTTTACGTAAACATATTAAAAGACATAGGTAGAGAGAACTTGGTGTTTTTATTACCTATTCTGCATTTGATCAACAATAAAAAAAAATTGTTAAGACTAGTCAAATTAATAACTATATAATATGTTATGCAGCTTTTTAATCTTGAATTTATAACGTTCGTGTATAATGTATTCATTCTTAGAACAAATTCAATAGAACAAAATCATTTTTTTGTTGTTTATTAAAATACTCGGCTTTATTATTCTTTAATTTGTAACTTTTGTGTTTACTTTTGTATAACACAGAGTGCTCTTTTTGATGTTTATTTATATATTATATGTATAGCTTCTTTTTTAATTTATAATTTTTGTGTGTATTATTCGTGCTTAGAACGAATTTATCGGAACAAATTTATTATTTTTTACAAGTACCATAGACGATTTTTTTTTAAGCCTACAATCATTACCTATGTTTAAGTAGCTTATAAAGATGTATATTTATCATTTGGTTTTACTTAAATACATGATATAATAGTAACAATACAAATTGACATTTTCAATTATTGCCTCTTTGGTTGAATAGTTGCAAGCACAACTACTGAACGAGAGGTCCTGGGTTCAATAGCAGGATCGAGTACCTACTAGAGAATTATTTTTTTTTAAATTTCTAGTAATAGTTCGGAGTCTGAATTTGTGCTCGGTGCACGACAATATTCTTACCACCTATTCTATAGTGGGACGTAAACTTAACTAGTGAAACGTGAGTGTACTACACTGCCTTGCCTACCTCTTCGGAGACTACAGGCATGATGTCACGTTTCTACTTATTTTGCGACAATAAGACTATATACTTATTAAAAAGTAACATAACTTATACAAGATTCAGAATAATTTTTTGAGCCAGTGTTGCCATCTAAAAATTATTTTAACGTATCAAAAATAAAAACAAACAATTATTTCTATCGAAATTTATACCATTGATTATTTATTACTAAATAGTATCTAAAAGTAATTTAAACATTTAATATGGAGAAATTAAACATTTTGCTTTACTACAAGACTAGTCAACTAACTTAATTACTAGCAACGATCATATCGTTATTAGTCAGTCACCGACAAATTTTACGAGCTTGCCGAAACAATGAATTCACATGAAGAATGACTACATATCAAATCAACTAATTTTGTCATGGAATTTGTCCTACATGGTCTCAGATCTCCCTGAACGCACATCTTTGAGTTCAAAAAAAGTTCTCTAAGACTTGTAAAGTTTGCCGAACCGCATTTGGCTAGTGTGGTAGACTATGGCTTCAACTCTCTGATTCTAAGAGAAGACCTGTGTCTAATAGTGGAAGTATAGAAGGCTCAGAAAAATCACTCTTAATTTATTTATTTCGTCCTATTACATTGATAAATTACCACTTTTTATTATGTAGAAAACCCTGTGCACATTATAACTCATGATTCTCTAAAATTAAAATATTAGTATAATTATTAAAAAAAGAACCTAAAATCTTCCACGCGTTCGATTGAATATGAAACCGAATGCAGCAGTAATAATGTTCTATGTAAGTCTTGTTTTAATACTTATGATAAAAATGTTCAAACTATTTATTATGGACATGAACGTAGTTTCCAAAAACCACAGATTTAGTTCATTGGCACCATTAGACCCTTTCAGAATATTCGAAATATCCGCGTTTGAGAACAGTCAAAACAATAAGATTTTCTTTTTATAATTGAAACATTGATTGACTTATTGACGCAAACTACATAGTTTGATACGATTCCTTAGTTATTTCAATAATATCGTTCATACGTTTGTGATGTGATTCCTCACATTGCATTTATTCAAAAATACCTATGAGGAAACTTGAGAGTCAGTTTCATGGCTATTTTATATGGAATTTGAATTTAAATCGATTTTAAATGTCATTGAAAAAAACCTTTTGTAACAAAAATTCCCCGGCGCGCTGCGAACGACTAGGAATTTACGTCGCTTTATAGGTTGTTACATAAAGCAAAAATTAGTCAAGAAACTGCTTATTACGGAAGTCATCAGTCAACTGCGTGACTTGATTTTGTAAATGTAAATGAAATTATAAATAAACTCAATTTGTAACATCACTAGGTTTCGTTGATCGCAAAACAATTTATATAGATAATGTCTATTAGGAAAATTGATTTACCCTGTTGTACACATAAATAAAGGGGAAAAGCGTCTACCTTATCATTCCTGATCAGCGTATTCGATATATGTATTTTTAAAACATGAATATATTATATTATGCATCTCTTGCTTGTTTGTTAAATTTCTGAGTAACGACTAAATGTTACTTAAATCCATCAACAAAACACGAGCTTGTGATCTAAAGAAAAACTGTACTATGGGGTAGTTCTCTTAAAAATTTTATAATTAAATAAGCAATAATCTTTGGCGTCATCGGGGGCACCGTAGTGCTTCGCCGAGACGAGCCAAAGAGGAAGCAGGAAACTTATCTGTCCTTAAAGTCCGTGTCATATCTTCATGATGTTAGGTTGTTCTAAGAAAAACCCAATAATACTTTGTTCTCTTCATTAGCAATGGCGCTTGCAACCACCAGATGGATTAGACCAACGAGACAGTGAAAAAGTCCAGAATATATTTCTCTTTAAATCGCGATAACCCGAAGCCGTTACGTTAAGTCGAACCCGTGAAGGAAGCGTGTAGCCCTTAAAATCAGATATATATTATATGTACT